>CM033469.1:123836838-124101838 GCA_019447015.1 Hymenochirus boettgeri
TACAAACATGCATAAGCTGATGTGCCACTCCAAGGCAGTATCCTAGCACAGTCCTAACTAGTGAAAAAAATATATGTTCCCTGGGGCTACCAGGCCATACCTGCTTCTCTCTTGTCTAGTATGACCTTTCCAAGGACTCAAATGAGCTTACAAAGCTTCTAACCTTTTAAACCTTCTTTCTGGACTGCCTTATTAAGGGGCGGAGAATACATTTACACAGGGAGCAAAGCATATAATAGGGCTTGGCGCAATGCCCTTAATTAAATACAAGTATAAACATATGCTGCTCAAACCTTTATTCAAAAATACTTTCAGGTGCGGTGCAATGGAGGACCGGCAATTTTTACATTACACAAAAGACTCCAGCACTAACTACACATACAATTATAAATGAATGGAGTAAAAGAAATAGACATGTATGCAAGCAATGAAGGGTAATCACCTGCATGTAGTTCAAATGGATACCTTTAGTTACATTGTTTGTACAAACATGCATAAGCTGATGCGCCACTCCAAGGCCGTATCCTAGCATCAGTCCTAACCTAGTGAAAAAAATATATGTTCCCTGGGGCTACCAGGCACCTGCTTCTCTCTTGTCTAGTATGACCTTTTCCAAGGACTCAAATGAGCTTACAAAGCTTCTATACCTTTTTTAACCTTCTTTCTGGACTGCCTTAAAGGGGCGGAGAATACATTTACACAGGGAGCAAAGCATATATAGGGCTTTGGCCGCACTGCCTTAATTAAATACAAGTATAAAAATATGCTGCTCAAACCTTTATTCAAAAATACTTTCAGGTGCGGTGCAATGGAGGACCGGCAATTTTTACATTACACAAAAGACTCCAGCACTCAACTACACATACAATTATAAATGAATGGAGTAAAAGAAATAGACATGTATGCAAGCAATGAAGGGTAATCACCTGCACTGTAGTTCAAATGGATACCTTTAGTTACATTGTTTGTACAAACATGCATAAGCTGATGCGCCACTCCAAGGCAGTATCCTAGCATCAGTCCTAACTAGTGAAAAAAATATATGTTCCTGGGGCTACCAGGCCATACCTGCTTCTCTCTTTGTTAGTATGACCTTTTCAAGGACTCAAATGAGCTTACAAAGCTTCTATACCTTTTT
The DNA here is from genome assembly GCA_019447015.1 of Hymenochirus boettgeri. Classification (NCBI taxonomy): domain Eukaryota; kingdom Metazoa; phylum Chordata; class Amphibia; order Anura; family Pipidae; genus Hymenochirus; species Hymenochirus boettgeri. The sequence continues at coordinate 123,837,977 of CM033469.1, forward strand.
AACCTTCTTTCTGGACTGCCTTAAAGGGGCGGAGAATACATTTACACAGGGAGCAAAGCATATAATAGGGCTTTGGCCGCACTGCCCTTAATTAAATACAAGTATAAACATATGCTGCTCAAACCTTTTCAAAAAATATTCAGGTGCGGTGCAATGGAGGACCGGCAATTTTTACATTACACAAAAGACTCCAGCACTCAACTACACATACAATTATAAATGAATGGAGTAAAAGAAAATAGACAACGTATGCAAGCAATGAAGGGTAATCACTGCACTGTAGTTCAAATGGATACCTTATATATATATATATACTAGCAAAAAACCTGCGTTCGCAGCAGAGATGTATTCAAATAATCTTTTTAGTAAGAAGAAGCAATAATGTATCAAGATTGCTGTAATCACTCAGCACTTGATATATTAAAGAAAGACAATTCAATAAGCTTTACGATAATGCAACACTCATTAACTTTATTAATATGATATTTTTTATTCAACTTCGAAATTTTGGTGAAAAATAAACCCCTACTACCCCTCCCCGTCTGCCCCCAATACCCCCCACTATTCCTCTCTCTCCACCCTCCAAACCCTTCCCTTACACCTCAGCCAGTCCCCGCACCACACCCTGAAATTTGGTAAAAATTGGTCCAGCCGTTAGTGTGCAGGAGTTCAAAATTCTATTCCCCCCCCATTCACCTCCACCCTAAAAAAAATATTTCGTTAACCTTTACTGGTAAAGGAGTATATGCATACAAAATTTGGTTGAAATCGGACCAACCATATAGATTTGTATAGCTTGTAAGCTAGGTAACCATAAGTCTGTGCAATGTCAGATACTCACCGTTACAGGTGGAATTTCGAAACAAAACCTGCTTAATTTTGTAAGTAAGGTGCAATGAATGAGCCTGCCAAATTTAAGCCGTCTGCCTCCACGGCAAGTTGGAGAATTAGTGATGAGTGAGTGAGTGAGTAAGTGAGTGAGGGCTTTGCCTTTTATTACCTCCCAGTCCGCCCCCAAAACCTCCACTATTCTCTTGTCCCACCTCCAAACCCTTCCCCTTACACTCAGCGAGTCCTGCACACACCCCTGAAATTTCGTTAACCTTTTACTGGTAAAGGAGTATATGCATACAAAATTGGTTGAAATCGGACTATTAGTGATGAGTGAGTGAGTGAGTGAGTGAGGGCTTTGCCTTTTATTAGTATAGATGTATATACACACACACACAAAACACAAAAGACAAAGCAACAAAACAACACAGAGAAAACAAATAAACACAAAGCTTTTTTTTTTTTTTTTACACTAAAAGCACAAATAGGACCCAGACACAATGACAGCAAACAGCAGATCAGACAACAAAAGCTGTGATTGCTGCTAAAGGCAGCACTCTCAGCTACACAAAACACACGACACTGACACACAGATACAGAAAGACAAACAAAAAAACAGGACACCTAGACCTCTAAAAGGTCTAACACAAAATTTGTCCAAAGGACTTATAGGGGGATTAGTCCTTAAAAGGACTTTTGGGTTTTGGGTCTCACAAGGAAGGTTAGTCTTAAAAGGACTTTTGGGTCTCACAAAGTGAGTCCTTAAAAGGACTGTTGGGTCTCAAGATGTGAATACAGGGGTGGTTAACAACAAGTGCTAAACCACCACACTGAAATTCACACACAGAAAGCTCAAAAAAAGCTCAAAAAGCACAAAAAACTCTCTCCAACTCCTACACTGTCAGGTCTCCACTAAACACACTCCAACACACTGACAAAATGACGCCTGTGAAGCAGCCTTTTATACCCAGGGGGCTGGCAATAATCATGTTAGCTGCCATTGGATAATTTGGGACATGTGGCTTGCTCTGTCTTGAAAATAATCCCCAAAATGTGGAAATTCCGCAAATTTACATGAATTTCTCGTATTTTCCTGTATTTTCGAAAATACGAGAATTTTCGAAATTACGAGAAATCTGCGGTCCGGAATTTCGGAAGGCAGAAAATCAGAAAAATCCGGAATAATCCGCCATTCGCGGACGGGATAAATCCGTGGCGGATCCGGGTTCGGATCCGCGAACCGGCCATCCCTAATCAGAACCAGGAAGCGGTCGGAAACCTGTCAGTGCTGCTGTGCTGGATCGCCTGAAAGGTTTGTCACTTTTGCCGTGAACTATTCCTTTAAATCTGTTTTTACATTAGCAAACTAAGCTAATGTTAGATAATTGTCGGTCGAAGCAGCCAACGAACATCCTCTTCAGCTGACAGTCTAACGTGTGCAGCCACACAATTTCCTAATATGTTTTATTATTCGTTTGTTAAGAGCTTACCAGAAAGTTTGAGGAATGGATCCTGCTTTAATGTTTCCAAGCAGCATGCCTCTAATCTAGCTGAGAAAACCATAATGGACAACTAAACTGTATGAATATTTAATGTGTATTACAAAAATTTACTCACCCCAGCCTTAGTAGCTGCTAAGCTGTGCACAATTTGGAAAACTTGCTAAAAATAGGTTAGGTTAAAAACCAGGGGAAATATACACTTTGCATCTGCACAGATGCTAAAAAATATATGTAAGTGCACATACTGTACCTAATACAGTAATAAACCAAAGGGGACAAATCCATACAGTAGCATTGTGGTAGTCAATTACCGCATGGTATTGTACGAACAAGAGATCGTAAATGTATGACCGTGGTTGTAGATTTACAGCCAGGGTCTTACTTTAACGATAAGCCATGGTATCGGTAGTTTACAATACCACAGGGTATTAAGTATGGCCCGTAGACATTATTTACCGGAAATATTTTCCATTTCCAAGGGAGAAGTTAAATCTAGAGATAGAGGAAACCACTGTGTCTTTTATTTTTTTTTTGTTTTTTTTTTTTGGTGATTTGCTGAATCCTTGCTAAGTAAAAAAGTACCTGCACACTTTGGTACCAATTGCTGGGTGCTAAAGGGGGTAGTAAATCCTATTCTCACCTACATGGATGTCATTTACAGGAGTGGTGAGCTGTCAAATTACGGATTGTGCAGCAGCTGACATTGCACCAGATCACTGAAGACTATGAAGTAGGAATGGGATTTACTCTCTGGGATATGGATAGAGGCTACCTTCCCCACAAAAATATATAATTCTGTGGGAGATAGGAACAAGTATTCCTACCTTCTGTTTTGCAGGCATTAAAGAACTATAATCAAATATTTGGTTAGTGAAAAAAATGAAAAAGTGATTCTGGGTTATATTTTCCATAAAACAATAATTATGCTTCTTTATATTTTTTTTTTATAATGTAGTAATTTTGTTACAAACATTGTAACAGCAGATGGAGCTCTAGATCATAGTCCTCAGTTCTGACTTAAAACTGTTAAGATATTTCTTTAATACATTTGGTACCAGTTTAATTTCCTGTTAAAGAGCAAAACTGTTAATATTTTAATGGTAATGAGCAGCAACAAAAGAAGCTACACATCCTCTCTGGAGCTTTAAAATAAATGTAACTATTTATTTTAAAAAGTTTTTAATAGAACTGGTACACTGGAAACCATATAGAGTAGAATCAGTGGTGACTAATGTTATTGCATTGGTAATATACTATCCTTTGGTAATATACTGCCTTTGTATCAGTGGTGTTACTAACTTGCCTGGGGATGAAGGGGCAGTGGGACAAATCAGTCTTTGTCAGACAACTTTGCAAAAATATTTTTTCCTTATTATAGCCACGTGCCCCTTGAATCGCTGGGGGATTGGGGATGGGAAAGGAGGGTCAGGAGGTTATGGAGTTCCTGATATGCCTGTGTGACTTCATAGCTCCAAACCACTTCTGAAGAAGGCAAACTGTGACTAAATAAGCAGTTTATTTTGCATCCATCTATGACACCCCACCCCATTCAATTCAGCCAGTCACATAAAGAGTCAAATGTCACCAAAAATGTGCGGTCCATAGAGAAACACCTGTTCATCTGATTTGGACGAATGGACAGTCAGACTTTGGTTGTGGGCACCTGAAAAAAAATCCCATATTTTGGGCTAATTGACCAATGCTATGTTTTTAGAAACACACAGCCCACGAAGTCACAGGTTCAAATCCCCTGGCTTACTTATACAACAATGAAATATAGTCTACTGACTTACTTTTCTTTTCTTATATATTTCTTGGAAAATACAAACAGGGTTATTCAATAAAAGTTCTTATCGTTTAAAATGGTGCTAATTTTGCCCCAACCAATCATATATTAGCTTTCAAATGTTAAATTTAATGATTGGTTTGGGCAAAATTAACACCATTTTAAACGATAAGAACTTTTATTAAATCTCCATGTAAGTTTCTATATATGTACATATGTTATATATAACAGCTGTTTTTTGTTTACCAACCATCATAAATTGGCATCTGAGTTTTCTAGCAAATAATAAAGATTCTAAATGTATCTAGTTCTTCTGCACTGGGTCACAGGTTCAAATCACCAGGCTTACTTTTTTTTGTTTCCATTATCATCATAGCAAAAGATAAAGATTATACATGTACTTATTCTACATGTACTTATATTCCTCCAAGTAGCTTTTGTGGGATAGTAGTACAAAGTTTTTTTTGTTTTTAGCAAAATAGTACATGAGGTTGTAGGTTCAATTCCCCATCATTAACCTATGAGCTGGAGCATTTAATCTTTAAAATTTAGAATGTAAATGGCATAAAAATCCAACTACCTTTTGACAGCCTTGTCAGCCAAACTTCCTTCAGCAGCAAAAAACACTAGAAGGCAGATTCCCATGGTAAAGCACCATAACTTCTTCCCCCAAAGTCACCTCCTTAACCATGCTCTTTTATGATCTTTACATGCTAAAACAAAACATAGACAGAGGCTGCATGCACAGTCAATCATTGGCCATGACTTCATTCAATCAAAGCCATGATTGATAGTGGGGTGGGCTGATGGTGGCAACTCCATGGCATCATACTGTGGAGAGTGGATCTGCCTTGTGGTTTTGGGAGTAGTTGGGATGATGTGACAGGTGTGTGGATTTTTGTTTTAACAATGGATATGATCTTTAAACATAGTGGGAGTTGCCATATTGTTTTTTTATAGACTGTATTTTTCAATGTTTCTTTAAAATGTTTTTTCCTTTGATATATATTGGCCATTTTGTTTCACAACATCCTATACAATTTGTACACATTTAATGGTAGCTTTTGAGTTTTGTGAACCCCCCAGTGAAACTTAAACAAGCTGTTTTGTCTCGATCCATAATGACCCCTACGTAATTCCATTATCTTAGTAACGTGTTGTTATCTTAATATAGTAGGTATATGCAATGCTTAGCATTGGCTAAGAGAACCCACTATAATATAATGATTTGTGGAGTAAATTCAATTAAAAGCTCTCTGGATATTTTTAGGGGTGATGTAATAATTACCCTCCGTGCTTCTGTTCCTTATGGGTTCTTAAAATGCAGTATTCACTTAGCATTAAATACCTGCATCAAGGGAACCAGACAGGTAAGGAGCATTTAAATGGCATTAGTTCTCACGCTACTAAGTAAATTTAAAATGTGACCTGTATTAATGTTACTTTTCTAACCAGCTCAGTATGACCTGTATTAATGTTACTACTCTAACCTGCTCAATGTGACCTGTATTAATGTTAGTTTTCTAACCAGCTCAATGTGACTTGTATTAATGTTACTACTCTAACCAGCTCAATGTGACCTGTATTAATATTACTACTCTAACTAGCTAAATGATACCTATATTAATGTTACAATTTCAAATACAGTAATATGTTCTATAAGCAAAAACAGGAGTTGCTATGGGATCTCCAGTTTCACCCATTGTAGCCAACCTTTACATGGAGGAGGTAAAAAAACAAGCGCTTAATACCTTTAAGGGCATAGCACCCAGCCACTGGTTCAGATATGTGGATGACACGGGTTAAAATCCACCAGAAGGAAGTACAAGCTTTCACAGAACACATTAATGCAGTAGACCAAAACATCAAATTACAAGGGATGAGGTAAAAACACAGCAAACTGGCTTTCTTGGACTGCTTGGTAGAAGTTAAGCAAAATGGTAAACTGGAAGTAGAGGTTTACAAAAAACCAAAACACACAGATCAGTATTTGATGTTTGACACCACCACCCTTTAGATCACAAGCTGGGTGTCATCAGAACCCTGCAACAGAGAGCTGCGAACATCCCCACTAGCACAGAGGGTGAAGGCTAAGAAATGAAACATCTCAGAGGAGCCCTTAAAACTTGTGGATATCCAGACTGGGCCTTTGTAACGGAATTAGAAGGAAAGAAAAGAACATGAATACCAACACGTGAAGGGGAAAAGCAAGACAGGAGAAAGAACATGGTCATCCCATATGTAGCAGGGGTCTCCGAGAAATTAAGAAGAATTTTCAAAAAAACACCGTATCCCTGTCTGCTTTAAACCGACAACACACTGAGGCAGCAATTGGTACATCCGAAAGACCCAATACCCAAACACAAGAAAAGCGACATCATATACGCAGTGCAGTGCAGTGAAGAATGCTCTGATTTGTATGTGGGGGAGACCAACAGCAACTGCATCAACGTATGGCCCAACACAGAAGAGCCAGTTCCTCGGGTCAGGACTCAGCCGTGTACCTGCATCTAAGATGAAAGGACATACCTTTGAAGATTGTAATGTTAACATATTGGCAAAGGAACATGACTGGTTCAAGAGAGGTGTTAAGGAGACCATTATGTGAAAATAAAGAAACCAAGCCTAAATAGAGGTGGGGGGGTTCAACACAACTGTCCTGCCATGTACAAAGCTGTTTTGACACCTTACTCTGGGCGTTCCTATAACACCTCTTAGCCCACTATCCAATCACGCCCTTAACATAGGCTGTGATATGCTAATTGGGATTTTCCAGGGTACATAATTGCACCAGATTCTTGTACAAGTCATTCTGAATTGAGAAAGCCAGTCGGATGACTAGAGAAACGCCATCAAGAACTAAACTTAAGTCCAGTTGATCTAATTGAATAACAGATATTAGCTAGTTAAAGTTAAACATTTTTACAGGTCACATTGAGCTGGTTAGAGTAGTAACTTAATACAGGTCACATCGAGCAAGTTAGAGTAGTAACATTAATACATTGAGCAGGTTAGAGTAATAAGATTAATACAGGTCACATTGAGCAGGATAGAGTAGCAAGATTAATACAGGTCACATTGAGCAGGTTAGAGTAGTACATTAATACAGGTCACACTGAGCTGGTTAGAGTAGTAAGATTAATACAGGTCACACTGAGCTGGTTAGAGTAGTAATAGTAATATAGGTATCATTTAGCTAGTTAAAGTAGTAACATTAATACAGGTCACATTGAGCTGGTTAGAGTAGAATATTAATATCGGTATCATTTAGCTAGTTAAAGTAGTAACATTTTTACAGGTCACATGAGATGGTTAGAGTAGTAACATTAATATAGGTATTATTTAGCTGTTAGAGTAGTAATAAAATACAGGTCACATTGAGACGGTTAGAGTAGTAACATTAATACTGGTCACATTGAGCTGGTTGAGTAGTAACATTAATACTGGTCACATTGAGCAGGTTGAGTAGTAAAACATTAATACTGGTCACATTGAGCAGGTTAGGGTAGTAACATTAATACTGGTCACTTGAGCAGGTTAGAGTGTAACATTAGTACGGGTACATTGAGCTGGTTAGAGTAGTAACATTATACAGGTCACATTGAGCTGTTTAGAAAAATAACATTAATACAGGTCACATTGAGCTGGTTAGAGTTGTAACATTAATATAGGTATCTTAGCAGTTTAGAGTAGTAACATTAATACAGGTCACATTGAGCAGGTTAGAGTAGTAACATTAATACAGGTCACATTGAGCAGGTTAGAGTAGTAAGATTAAACAGGTCACATTGAGCTGGTGAGAGTAGTAACATTAATACAGGTCACACTGAGCTGGTTAGAGCAGTAATATTAATATAGGTATCATTGTAGTTAAAGATTAAAATTTTTACATTTCACATTAAGCTGGTTAGAGTAGTAACATTGATATATGTATTATTTAGCTAGTTAGAGTAGTAATATTAATACAGGTCACATTGAGCAGGTTAGAGTAGTAACATTAATACTGGTCACATTGAGCAGGTTAGAGTAGTAACATTAATACTGGTCACATTGAGCTAGTTAGAGTAGTAACATTAATATAGGTCACATTCAGCTAGTTAGATTAGTAACATTAATACAGGTCATATTGAGCAGGTTAGAGTAGTAACATTAATACAGGTCACATTGAGCTGGTTAGAGTAGTAACATTAATACTGGTCACATTGAGCTGGTTAGAGTAGTAACATTATACGGTCACATTGAGCTAGTTAGAGTAGTAACATTAATACAGATCACATTGAGCTGTTTAGAAAAGTAACATTAATAACAGGTCAATTGAGCGGTTAGAGTAATTAATGTTACTACTCTAACCTGCTCAATGTGACCTGTATTAATGTTAGTTTTCTAACCAGCTCAATGTGACTTGTATTAATGTTACTACTCTAACCAGCTCAATGTGACCTGTATTAATATTACTACTCTAACTAGCTAAATGATACCTATATTAATGTTATTACTCTAACCAGCTCAATGTGACCTGTATTAATGTTACTTTTCTAAACAGCTCAATGTGATCTGTATTAATGTTACTACTCTAACTAGCTCAATGTGACCAGTATTAATGTATACAACAGATATACATACCAAACCTGGATGAATGAGAACCTTCACAAGCAGATAAGAACTTTTATTGAATCTCCCTGTTGTGTTCTAACTGAGCTTTGTGGGCATTGTATGTTTTCTATTGGTCCATTAAAAAATTCTAGCATGTTTGCATTCAATTTGCAGTGTAGTTCTGCAATTTTATCTGGGCCAGTGCAATGGACTTACTTGATTGTCGCTCTCAGTAAATTCCCCTTTAAATCTTTGTAACTGCCATTTTGTTTTAAAATATAAATTTGCGTTAGTGTAAATGAAACGCCTTTCTTGTAGTAGTAGAAAATCCTAATCCACGCCTGACTCCGAATGATTAATTTTCTTAAACCAATGAATTCTGATCTCCTAACATTTTAACCTGTTATCAATCACCAAAAATGTCTCTGCTCTTTCCAGTGGCTAAATATCAGTTTGGCAATCTCAGCTGCAAAGATCCGTGGAAAACAATTAAAAAGAAGTAGGGCCAGATCACATTCAGAGCATAGAAAAGGTTAAGGGACACTAAGCTGTAAACGCACTGTTACAGCATAAAAGAATAACTTTTACAGATGTAGGAGACCTCCTGTTCTTGTCTCATAAACGAGTTATCCTGTTGAAAGATGGCTGCATATTGCTGAAGATTAGAGATGGCTGAACTTACAAAAATCAATTCTTCTCACAGATTTTTTTAAAAAATCAGAAAATTAGAAAATCTGCAAATCCTCCATTAAACAAAAAAATTTCCACCTAAAATAATGGTTTAAATAGCAATGGTAACTTACTGTAAATGGCTTAAGGACCTGGGAAATGGTCTGGGGAGCAAGTATTAATGCCTACAATCAAAAAAAAATATAGAATGTCATGCTTTTTTGGGATTTTTCGAAAAAGCGTACCGGATCTTTAAGTTCAATGGTATTGCTTTTTCTTGCATGTGTAAAAGTTCAGCAAAATGGCCAACATAGGAAGGCGCTTTACATGACCCAGGTCCTTCTGGCCAAGGGTTACGATAATTTTCCCTTGAGCACTAGGCATGTACAGCGCCAGAAGCGGAGAATAATGGAGGGACTACAGCGCCAGCTGGTGCCCTCTTTCAATATTCAGACCACTGTCTTATCCCTCCAAAGGCAGTGGTCTGATCTTAAGAGGCAGAGGCCCCATTATATTGAGCAGTGCGGAAATCAATGGAAGGCAAGTATCCTTTATTATTACTGTATTAAATACAGTAAGTAAAAGTACCGTATATACTCGAGATAAACCGAGTTTTTCAGGCTGTAAAATCAGCCTGAAAAACAAAATTCGGTTTATACTCGAGTCAGTTACCTTTCACTTGAAATCCAGAAGCTCCCTATACTGGCGCGCCGACTGACATCACTGCCTGGCGCCGAGTAGTGACGTCAGCCGGCGCTTCAGTATAGGGAGCGTGGGAGCGAGCGGCTTGTACTGCGGAAGCTGGAACAGGAAAGCTGGAACAGGGAAGCTGGAACAGAAAGCTGGAACAGGAAAGCTGGAACGGGAGGCTGGAACAGGAAAGCTGGAACAGGGAAGCTGGAACAGGGAAGATGGAACAGGGAAGCTGGAACAGGGAAGCTGGAACAGGGAGGCTGAACGGAAAGCTGGAACAGGGAAGATGGAACAGGAAGCTGGAACAGGATCTGGAACAGGGAGGCTGCTACAGGGAAGCTTACACTAAAGGTACACACTAAACTGGGGGGAAGGGTGAGGGTCATAAGTTCTACCCTGGACTTATACTCGAGTCAATCACTTTAAATGTTTTTTTCTGGTAAAATAGGTACCTCGGTTTATACTCTGGATGGTTTATACTCGAGTATATACCGTAGTAAAATAATTCAATTCACTTTATTCTGACGAAACAAAATATATATATATATTTAAAAATCCTTCACTAATCCATTAATTTGGGTTGAAGAAACAGACCCAGTTCTTTCTATTTCTCATTCAGTGGTTATTACATTATTATTCTTATCTTCTTATATATTTTGAGATCAGCCCTATTTCAAGGGTACCTAAAGTAAAAAATGAACTATTGATCAATCATTAAAAAGTGTTTTTTTTTCACTTATGAATGCAAACTGATACCCACATACCGTATATACTCGAGTATAAGCCGAGGTTTTCAGGTCTTAAAAATGACCTGAAAAATGAACCTCGGCTTATACTCGGGTCAAGCTGGGACTTACCTAATTCCGGACGCAGCGCGAGTCAGGTAAGAGAACCGGCAGTTCCCGTAGTACTTTGCGCACGTCGCGCGCGATGCACTCGTCGCCACCCGCCAACAGCCTACTGGGAACTGCGGCTTACCATCCCTGACGTGCTGGCGTCTGTAAGGCTCTGCGAGGCGTCGGAAGGCTCTGGAAGATGTCCGGAAGGCTCTGCACACCAAACTGTAAGTACATTTCCCATGGCTACCAGTGATCCCAAGGCTACCAGTAATCCCATGGCTACCAGTTATCCCCATGGCTACCAGTAATCCCCATGGCTACCAGTAATCCCCATGGCTACCAGTAATCCCCATGCTACCAGTTATCCCCATGGCTACCAGTAATCCCCATGGCTACCGTAATCCCCATGGCTACAGTTATCTCCATGGCTACCAGTTATCCCATGGCTACCAGTTATCCCCATGTCTACCAGTTATCCCCCATGGCTACCAGTAATCCCCATGGCTACCAGTTATCCCCATGGCTATCAGCTATCCCCTGGTATAGCTATCCCCATGGCTACCATTATCCCCATGGCTACCAGTTATCCCCATGGCTATCAGCTATCCCCATGGCTACCATTATCCCATGGTCCCGAATCCCCATGGCTACCAGTAATCCCCAGGTACCAGTATGCAATAAAATGCACATGGCTACAGAAGGCAGTATTGGTCAATTTCAACCCTCGGCTTATACTCGAGTCAATGTGGTTTTCCTAATTTTTTGAGGTAAAAATAGGTACCTCGGCTTATACTCGGGTCGGCTATACTCGAGTATATACGGTAGATATGGGAAAACAACCTATTGACCCACCCTTCCATTTATATGACAACCCTTGTTAAAGGGCTACTAGAGTCCAAAATAAATCTTCAGAAATTTATTTTTACATTCAAATTAAAAATGATACCCCACCAACCTATAAAGATACAAGTACACACAACCAACTTTTCCATTTCCATGGTTAAAAAACACAATACAAATCTAAGTATCTAGCCAGAATGAAGAATTAAATCATTGCCATAGAATAATTGTTATTGACTTCTAAGCAATATAACACATTACCTTCTGAATTTTCAAGCCAAATTCAAAGTATATATGAACTATACCCTTCAGATATATCATTGTGTTTTTTTTAAATCAATTTGGCTTGAAGAGCCAAATTACTGTTCTTTTTATTTCTTCTTTTTCTTCTTCCGTTTTTTGGACTGTATCTCCTCCCACAGTTTTTGAGCTAAAGACATGAAATTCGGACACAGAGGGTGGGGCATATAGGAGAAGTGTGCTATTACCTAGCTAAGGAATCCGCAGAAGCTTTACAGTGTTATCGGCAGATTTCGGGGCATTTTCCCCCTAGACTATAAGTAACAATAAATGTGAATATTTCAAAACAATTTGTTTCATGGTCATAAATACAAATGCTGATACCGCCAACCCCCCACACAGACACAGATACACCCACTTACTTACCTACCTTTCCATTCCATGGAAGCCAACTTAAAGGGTAGCTATAGTCAAAAACTAATTTTAATCAATCATCCATATAAGTTAGTTATATGGTCATACATGCAAAACACATACCCCCAACCTCACCTGGGTACACACACCTAGTGACCTACCGTTGATTTCTGTGGCAGCCATATTAATGGGATAAATAAAGTAAAAAAAAACGAATTTTGATATATCCACAATAAAAGTTAGTTTTATGGTTGAAACAAAAAACAAGACATACCCCAACCTCACATTGGTACACACACCTACTGACCTACCCTTCCATTCCTGTGGCAGCCTTACTTAAAGGGTAACTAAAGTAAAAAAAACTAATTTTTATTTATCCTCAATAAAAGATAGTTTTATGGTTGTAATCACAAAAAAGACATATCCCCTCAACCTGCACAGGTAAACACACCTACTGATCTACTTACTCCATTACTGTGGCAGCTATAAATAAAGGGTAACTAAAGTCAAAAAATAAATTTTGATCAATAATCAAAAAGTTTTTTTTTTTTAAATTCCAACCTGATCCAGGTACACATGCCTATGACCTACCTACCCTTCCATTTTCATGGCAGCTATATTAAAAGGTAACTAACAAAAAACTATTTTGACTAATCATCAACAAAGTTTGTTTTTTTTAAAACCCAACCCGACACAGGTACAAACACCTACTGATCTACTTAACGATTATTGTGGCAGCCATACTTAAAGTATAACCAAAGTAAAAAAAAAAAAACTAATTTTGACCATAATCAAAAAAGTTAGTATTTTAACCCGTCACCCGACACAGGTACACACATCTACTTAACTACCCCTCCATTACTGTGGCAGCCATACTTGGGATGGGAATGGGATGGGAATGGGAATGGGGAAAGTAAAGCCAAATAAACTAATTTTGACATCATCAAAAAAGTTTTTTTTAACCTCCAACCTGACACAGGTACACACACCAACTGAGGTACCCATTCATTCATGTGGCAACCATATTAAAAAAGGGTAAGGGTAAGTAAAAAACCACAATGTCCTCATCATTGCCATTATTGAGTTTTAAAATATGCAGCACAAACACACACATTCCCTTCCAAAATGCGTCCTTTCAAGCCAAATTCAACGTTTATACTTAAACTTTCCCTTTCTAGTTTTAACTTGCAAGTGAATCTTCCTCTGATACCCCCCCGCCACCACCATCCCAAACGCCCCGACCACCACATCCCCACCACCAGAGGCAGCAGTGGAGGCTCCTGGAAGCTGCCAAGAATGTAAGTTTAGCCTATTGAAATACTTTTTTTTAGGAGATGGCCACACTACAGCGCACATGAGAGTGCAGAACAGAACAAGCATACAATCGCATTTGCGTGCAATTGTTCCAAAAAACTGGTTTCAGTGCAAAGCAGCTCACTACTGTGCCTGAACAATTGGGCCACTGTAGTGTGTGCTTTTGTGCACTGATGTGGCCTAGCCCTTCAAAGGTTTATTGCGTATTTTTTTAAAACTTCTCCAAGAAATGTAATACATGTGGGTTTTAGTAAATGTTCTCAAAAATGGTTAGAGTAGTAATATTAATATAGGTATCATTTAGCTAGCCTAAAGCCATCCCTGTGTTGGATATTATAGCAGCCACAGAAGCCACAATCCACAAAATAAGGTACCACAGAGTGAGGCAGAACAACTTCGCCTTAAGGTATCTGCAGCCTTAGTCAGTCCTAAAACTCCTTCATCTAACCTGACACACAGAAGAAAGAAGAGCCTTAACATCCCTCAAGAAAGATTCCAGTATCCTATTCTACCGGCAGACAAGGGAAGATGCTCAGTGGTACTCAAACACCTCAGACTACCATGCTCCTGGCTGATAACAACCATATGAGGCTTTAACAAGGGATCCCACCAGCCGTTACAAGAAAACGGTCATAGACTTACTACAACAGCTTCAAGAGGATAAAGCCATTGATCAAGCAATGTATCATCGCCTCTGCCCTGGTGAGGACATCCATGCATATATGGACTCCCAAAGATACATAAGGAAGGGGCACCACTAAGACCTATAATCAGCAGCATCAACTCTGTAACATACATGGTGGCAAAATACCAAGCCAACATCTTAGGACCATTGGTGGGAAGTTCTAAGAACATCCAACTCTCAGGATTTCACCAACAAGATTGAAGATATAGTACTCGGTGCAGAAGAAACTATGGTGTCCTATGATGTGACATCTCTCTTCACCTGTATACCCATGAAGGAGGCTGTTGACATGGTTAGAAAACAGCTAGGCCAAGACAGCACTCTTACCAGCAGAACTGATCTCAACCCAGAACAGGTGTGTTCCTTACTGGACTTGTGCCTGAATACCACCAATTTCAAATACAGTAATATGTTCTATAAGCAAAAACAGGGAGTGCTATGGGATCTCCAGTTTCACCCATTGTAGCCAACCTTTACATGGAGGAGGTAAAAAAACAAGCGCTTAATACCTTTAAGGGCATAGCACCCAGCCACTGGTTCAGATATGTGGATGACACCTGGGTTAAAATCCACCAGAAGGAAGTACAAGCTTTCACAGAACACATTAATGCAGTAGACCAAAACATCAAATTTACAAGGGATGAGGTAAAAACAACAAACTGGCTTTCTTGGACTGCTTGGTAGAAGTTAAGCAAAATGGTAAACTGGAAGTAGAGGTTACAAAAAACCAACACACACAGATCAGTATTTGATGTTTGACACCCACCACCCTTTAGATCACAAGCTGGGTGTCATCAGAACCCTGCAACAGAGAGCTGCGAACATCCCCACTAGCACAGAGGGAAGGCTAAAGAAATGAAACATCTCAGAGGAGCCCTTAAAACTTGTGGATATCCAGACTGGGCCTTTGTCAACGGAATTAGAAGGAAAGAAAAGAACATGAATACCAACAGTGAAGGGGAAAAGCAGACAGGAGAAAGAACATGGTCATCCCATATGTAGCGGGGTCTCCGAGAAATTAAGAAGAATTTTCAAAAAAACACCGTATCCCTGTCTGCTTTAAAACCGACAACAACACACTGAGGCAGCAATTGGTACATCCGAAAGACCCAATACCCAAACACAAGAAAAGCGACATCATATACGCAGTGCAGTGCAGTGAAGAATGCTCTGATTTGTATGTGGGGGAGACCAAACAGCAACTGCATCAACGTATGGCCCAACACAGAAGAGCCAGTTCCTCGGGTCAGGACTCAGCCGTGTACCTGCATCTTAAGGATAAAGGACATACCTTTGAAGATTGTAATGTTAACATATTGGCAAAGGAACATGACTGGTTCAAGAGAGGTGTTAAGGAGACATTTATGTGAAAATAAAGAAACCAAGCCTAAATAGAGGTGGGGAGGTTCAACACCAACTGTCTGCCATGTACAAAGCTGTTTTGACACCTTACTCTGGGCGTTCCTATAACACCTCTTAGCCACTATCCAATCACGCCCTTAACACTAGGCTGTGATATGCTAAGGGATTTTCCAGGGTACATAATTGCCACAGATTCTGTACAAGTCATTCTGAATTGAGAAAGCCAGCGGATGACTAGAGAAACGCATCAAGAACTAAACTTAAAGTCCAGTTGATCTAATTGATATAACAGATATTAGCTAGTTAAAGTAGTAACATTTTTACAGGTCACATTGAGCTGGTTAGAGTAGTAACATTAATACAGGTCACATCGAAAGTTAGAGTAGTAACATTAATACATTGAGCAGGTTAGAGTAATAAGATTAATACAGGTCACATTGAGCAGGATAGAGTAGCAAGATTAATACAGGTCACATTGAGCAGGTTAGAGTGTAACATTAATACAGGTCACACTGAGCTGGTTAGAGTAGTAAGATTAATACAGGTCACAATGAGCTGGTTAGAGTAGTAATAGTAATATAGGTATCATTTAGCTAGTTAAAGTAGTAACATAATACAGGTCACATTGAGCTGGTTAGAGTAGTAATATTATATCGGTATCATTTAGCTAGTTAAAGTAGTAACATTTTTACAGGTCACATTGAGATGGTTAGAGTAGTAACATTAATATAGGTATTATTTAGCTAGTTAGAGTAGTAATATAAATACAGGTCACATTGAGCAGGTTAGAGTAGTAACATTAATACTGGTCACATTGAGCTGGTTAGAGTAGTAACATTAATACTGGTCACATTGAGCAGGTTAGAGTAGTAACATTAATACTGGTCACATTGAGCGGTTAGGGTAGTAACATAATACTGGTCACTTGAGCAGGTTAGAGTAGAACATTAGTACGGGTCACATTGAGCTGGTTAGAGTAGTAACATTAATACAGGTCACATTGAGCTGTTTAGAAAAATAACATTAATACAGGTCACATTGAGCTGGTTAGAGTTGTAACATTAATATAGGTATCATTTAGCTAGTTAGAGTAGTAACATTAATACAGGTCACATTGAGCAGGTTAGAGTAGTAACATTAATACAGGTCACATTGAGCAGGTTAGAGTAGTAAGTTAATACAGGTCACATTGAGCTGTGAGAAGTAGTAACATTAATACAGGGTCACACTGAGCTGGTTAGAAGCAGTAATATTAATATAGGTATCATTTAGCTAGTTAAAGTATTAAAATTTTTACATTTCACATTAAGCTGGTTAGAGTAGTAACATTGATATATGTATTATTTAGCTAGTTAGAGTAGTAATATTAATACAGGTCACATTGAGCAGGTTAGAGTAGTAACATTAATACTGGTCACATTGAGCAGGTTAGAGTGTAGTAAACTATATCCTGATAATAAGATGTGTGAGCCAATGCTTGTGCAATGTTGACAACTAATAGAAAGTTGGATATAGGCAGGATAGGGATGTGTAAAGTTGCTATACTGCTATGTGACAACAATCTCTATCCTGCTTAATATCCAATCTCACATCTCAGTGTGGAGCTGCCATATGGCTATGTACACAGAGTTGCAGGGGCCTAACTAGAACTCAGTGGGCCCCCCAGCAAAAATTTTGGATGGGGCCCCCCCACGCCACTATCTGTCTATCTATCAATCTGTATATCTTTCTATATCTCCGTCTATCTTCTCGCTCTCCTCTCTCTATCATCTATCTATTATATTATCTATCATATCTATCATCTATCTATCATCTGTCTATCTATCTATCACGCCACTCACTCATTAATCTATTATCTGTCCTGTCCATCCATCCACATCCCCATTCCTCCATCTATCTATTTTATCTATGTTCTATTATTATGTTATTATGGGTATCGGGTGTTGAATGTGCTATGTGCAACAATTTGCACAAACAAACAGCTGCAGCACATCACCAGGTGTCAGTTACACCTATAGGCACTGGCACCCCAGCTGGCAGCCTGGGTCTGGACTGTGTGGAGGCGTTGAGGAGTCCAGTGAGACACTGCAGGGGGTTGCCACAACAAGAAGCACGCACCAGGGGGGCTAGCAGTTCCGAAGTTCCCTTGCCACACCAACTCGGTGGTGGGCAGGTCTGCTGTACTGGCACTCGCGGCTCTTCACTGTCCAAGTCTCTGATTCTCCCATCTCCTGAGGCCAGGGTCAGCAGACAGCCAATCCCCAGTAGCTTAAGACACTCCCCGGGCCTTACCACCCCCTGGGCCCAACCCCACGCGTTGCGGCGGGTGGCCGGTGTGATTAGACGCCAATGCAGAGATGGAGATATGTATACAGGCAGCATAGAGATGGTGTGGAGCTGCCATGCTGCCCCCTGGAGTAGGTAATACCCCGATACTCCCTAACCCCGATATCCCTATTAGCATTACCTACCCCATGTGCAGTGATGCCTGGTAGCAGAATGCAATCAAGCATGGTGGGAGTTGTAGTTAAACATCTGAAGTTAAAAGGTTTGCTAACCCTGCTATGTAGGGACTGGACCCAGCAGCCCCCCAAGATGAGTCCTGCAGCACACACAATGCCCTGTTTGTTCTCTATCTAGGAATGGAGTTCGCCTCGTGGCTGAATTCAGTATGCAGGGGGAAAAAATTCCCCCCGTCCTCTCAATCATTGGGCCCCTGGCAAGTCGAGTAATACACAAGTAAAATCGAAATCGTATCCGCAAGTAAATGTCTATTGTAAACTATACGCGGAGTAAATATCGAATTCTCGAATCCCGCGAAAAAACGAGAGCTCGAAAGTAGGCGCGCATGAGGGTAAATCTAGTTTTCCAAAGTCCTGGATATTCGAACATGGTCCCCAGACCATTCCCAGGTCCCACAGCCATTACATTAAGTTACCGTTGATATTTTAATTGTATTTCATTCAAACTTTTTGAACTATTTGACTCCCATTAACTTTAAGGGTCCGTTTTGAACTTTCCATATAGTTTGAAAGTTCGGAAACGGAACCGAAACTTTGCAAAGTTCAGCCACGTAAGTTAAGTTAGCTTGGAATCAGTTGTAAAGGAAGTCTAGTTCAACACGGACAGTTTTTAAGGTTCTGTTATGAGATGTTGCCTGTTACGAAAACCTGCATGTAGCGTTTCACTAGCAGTGATATCAGGAGACCTATCATAAAACTGAATGAAATGCTGCCATGCCTTTCATTTGAAAGGAGGCAAAGATTTTGCCATGGGAAGACTGGATTGTGAGAATATGGTGCAGTCCTGAGTTTTAATCCACCCTTGGACATATCTGCAAGGGGTTTGTTGTATGGTCTTTCTGTTGCCTGTGCAGCGATACTGATGGTTGTTGCATGTGTCAGGTACAATGTAGGTATTCGGGGCAGGGTCCTGATTAGAATGTATACATGCAATTGTAAGTGCTACTGAAGATTAGAGATGGCCGAACTTTGAAAGTTCGGTCCATTTTCAAACTATGGAAAGTTCGAAAACGGACCCATTAAAGTCAATGGGAGTCAAATAGTTCAAAAAGTTTGAATTAAAATACACTTAAAATATCAATGAACTTAATGTAAATGGCTATGGGACCTGGGAAATGGTCAGGGGAACATGTTCAAATATTCCAGGACATTCGAAAACTCGATTTACTCTACGCATGCTACTTTCGAGCTCTCGGTGTTCGAAACATTCTTAATATCCCATGACGACTCGCGGATTCGATATTTACTCGCTTATAGGTATAATAGACATTTTACTGTGGATTTGATATTCGATATTTACTTGCGTGTTTAATAGACATTTTACTCACAGATTCGATATTAAGATATTTACTCGGCTATAGCTATTAATAGGACATTTTACTGCGGATTCGAAGAATTCGATATTACTTGCGGATTGGTATAATAGACATTTACTCGCATATTCAAACCCTCAAACCTTTGAAACATTTGATAATTATCGAAAGTCTGGAAAATATCGAAAATCCGGGTCCGGGATAGTCGAGAAGTACGAGTCCGTTCGAACTCGAATAGTTTGGCTCAAACTCGGGTTTGAGTTCTAGTCCATCTCTACAGATGTTGGCGCTATATAAATCCACAATAATAATAATCCTTTCCTTCAACTGCACTGGATTGCAAGAACTGTAAGTCTACTGGCAAAAGGATATGTGGAAATAAAAGAACCTCCTGGGTACATTTAAAGAGAAAATCTGGAATATATTCATTGGGCATTGAACTTGAATAAAGCTAGATTATATGCATTTTAAAAAATTCTGTTGAGTGATTTTAAAAGCATATACATGAAGCTGTTTACCACACCCTCAGGGATAATACTGAGATACTGACTTTTTGATTTAGGGACGGATGAAAGCCATACAGTAATGTTTTGAAGATTCCTTAAAGTTACGGCAAAGGTTGGTAAAAAAATATTTAGTGGCTGAGATTAAATTCATGCAGTCTGGAAAAATAGTAATGAAAGAACCAAGATCCCCTCCTAATGACTGATTGATGCACTCCATCTTTTGTAGTTGACAACTGACGGGTGACTTTGGCTCATTCAGAGTTCCCAGACACTCTGCCAAATGGCAAGGTGAAATGGGTCCTTAAATCCATAATCTTGTCAGCAGGCCCGAGCGGGGGATACACAAGAATCATGTGTGTATATGCGTTCGTTTGGCGTTCGCTCCTTTTTATGCTTAAAGGAAGTTCACTGAAAAACTGAAGTATTCCTTTAATGCAATTGAAGGAAAGACAGGAGGTTAAGGAGTATGCCTGCCGTGTCTTCTATCAAGGCCTGCGGAGCCAGGAATGAAGATAGAAAAAAACGGACCTTTGGTGCGATCCCTCCCAGCAGCACTGAAATTCCAGACTTCCTAGTTCTGTTTAACTATAGCGGGGCTTATCCTGATAGTTAATCAGAAACTAGAGATGCCGAACTTCGAAAAATCAGGTCCGCGGGAGGATCCGCGGATTTTAGGATAAATCCGAAAATTCGAAAATCGCGAGCGGACCCGTTAAAACGTATTATTAAAATGAAAGTTCGGCAAAAATACGCATTTAAAAGTGGTCTAAATAGTCCTTGATATGTATCACTAAATCACTCAGGGACCTGGGTAATGACCTTGGAAACACGTATCAATGCCTACCAATACCTAAAAATTACGCGTCTGTAGCGTGATTTTTTAAAAATCAGTATTTTCTGAAAATACGGGATTTCCGTAAAAATTAAGTTTCCGTTAAAAACGAGGATTCCCCGTAAAAACGAGAATTTCCATAAATAACGCAGATTCTTCGGAAATACGGACCCGAACCAGAACTTTGATGATCATGTCTTTACTACATCCTGATCCTGCCTGCCAAAATGTCTAGCTCTGTTAGGCAGCTCTATGCCACCAAATACCTCCTGGCTAGGGGGTATGATAATTTTCCCAGGGACCCGGCATGTGCGGCGCAGGAAGCGCACTATAATGGAGGGCCTGCATCCAGATCACTGTCTCTACCCACCAGAGAAAGTGGTCTGATCTAAGAGGCAAAGGCCTCATTATGTGGAAGCCATATGGCAACTTATGAAGGCAAGTATACTTTTTATTATATTACTGGATTGTAATAAGTAGTAAAATATTTTAATTCACTTCTGACAAAAACCCTATTTATACTAATTTTTAAAAACATCAATAATCCATTAAATTTGGCTTAGAGAGAGAGAGATCCAAGTTCTTTGTATATCTCATTCACTGGTTATTTTTACATTATTCATTATTATTATTCTTATCAGTCCTATTTAAAGGGTAAGTAAAGTCAAAAAATAAATCACTGAAAAGTGAATTATTTAACATAAACACTATAAATTCAAAATGATACCCACACATAGACACAGGTAAAATACTTGTGGCCCACCCTTCCATTTCCATGGCAGCCTTATTAAGGCTAAGTAAAGTTTAAAATGAAATCGATCATTAAAAAATTGATTTCTTTTTACCTTAAAATGCACACTGATACACCACAAGACACAGTTAAACACACTTATTGACCCACCCTTTTAGTTACATGGCCAGCCTATTTAAAGGAAAAATTAAAGTCAAAAATGAAAAATTTGATCAATTATTAAAAATTGATTTTACACTCCAAAATTAAAAATGTTGTGTTACCCACAAAATCTATTAGATAAAGTACACACACAGACTGATGCTCCCTACACCCAACCAACTTTTCCCTTCGTGGCTACAATACACACAATAAAAATATAAGTACTTAGCCAGAATAAGGTATGAAATCATTGCCATAGAAATATGATGACTTTTAAAGCAACTATAACATATTGCCTTATTTAATCTGTATTTTCAAGCAGAATTCAAAGTAATAATTAAAATATATCTTAGATATATCATTCATTATGTATTTTTTATTTTTAATTTGCAGCTGAATCATCCTCGGACACCCCACCCCCACCACCGTCCCCGCCAGAGGAAGAATGTAAGTGCAGCCTTTGAGAAACATTTTTTTTCTAAATTTTTCATTTGTCAAAGGCCACATTACAGCGCACACGAGCGCTCCAGAAACAAGCATACAAGCAAGTGTTCGGTGCGCTCAGTGTATTGCGTGCGAGTGCAGTACGATTGCACAATTGTGCAAAAATTGAGGATCACATTAAATTGTGCCACACTTTGTTACTTTTTAAACACATGATGTGGTCCAAGCCCTTTATCCAAATTTTGCATATTTTTTGACAACTTCTCCGAGAGAATTGTTTTGTAAAATGTATTTGAACATTTAAGGACAGTGAGTTAAATAAAACTTCCTTTTTTTTGTAGCACTACCACCAACTAGCCTCGGGCAGTCCATTGCCCCCACGGGCAGTCCACCGCCCCAAGTGGAGGCACCTGGCATCAGCCAGACACGTAAGTGAATCCTAAGCAATTTTTTATCTTTTTATTAACCTTGATTGTAGCAAAAATAGTGAAATTTCAGTGATAATTAAGTGAATTTTATTGTTTCACTGATAAAAATTCTTGTAAAAAAAAATGCAACAAATCTTTAATTTGGCTTGAGAGACAGATTCACGTTCTTCTCATTCTCATTCCCATTTATTGACCCCGACCTCCCATTGTTTGGGCTGTATCTTAAGTCACGAAATTCGGTCCAAACGTGCAGTACATGTGTGCGATTATCTTAAAGGAAAATTTTACTCACCTTCCCTCCGGCGGAGCCTACAAGAGCAGCGTTGCTGCACACCGCTGCTGAAGGTTTGTTGAATCCCGGGGTGGGGACCTAGCGGTTCAGGTCCTCACCCTGGGTAAAAGTTACTACATGAAGATCTGGAGCGGGAAGGGAAGGTGAGTATAATTTCCTTTAAGTATCCTTTCAAACATTGTCCGACAAACACAATACCCATGAACCCCACACAGCTATTCACACCTACTGGGGCAACTAAAGTGAAAATGAAATGTTGATTTTTTATAAATGGTAAATAACCACTAAACCTAAACAGATACAGGTAAACACAACACAAACTACTGATATCCTTCTACACCCAACCCCCCAACATTCCCTTTCATTTTTTTGGTCTGAAGAAATACCTTCAGATATATCATTGTCTTTTTTTTTTAAACTTCAGTGATGATGACTCTTCAACCCCACCCCTACCCTGCATGAGACGCCAGCGTGGGGGATAGGGTCCCTCCAGCCAACAACGTAAGTGCATCCTAGTGAAGTTAATGTTTTTAAAATCTTCATTAAACCAGTTTTTCATTGCATTTTTGTGGTTCAAAAAATATCCAAGAAATGTTCACTACATAGCCTTTTGGAATGTTCTTATACATGTAATATACTAATGGCTTGGACGTGATGTTGAAATAAAACTTTTTTTTTTTTTCTAGAAGCAGGACAAGCCTCTCCAGACCTTCCACCCTCTCCAGCCCCTCCAGGCCCTCCACCCTCTCCAGCCCCTCCAGCCAACTCCAGCCCCCAGCCTCTCCAGTCTCTCTTAGAGGTCATGATTCAAAATCATAAGTAAATCATATGCAACGTTAATGAAATGTATACAAGACTATTAATATCTGTATTTTCCCAGTGTAAAACCATGTTACATGATGCAACAATGGGTTACGTGGGTTTGACAATGCTTTTATGGGGGCTGCACCACTTCCAAAAATGTTGTATGTAGCAAAGTCCTAGTGATACAAAACCAAGAATTTCTGATAGAATTTCGCAATAAAGTAGTGTTTTATGCCAGCATTACCTACTGCTGTTATCAGTGATCCCCCATGATGAAATAATATCGCTTTAAGTGGAAGTTCAGTGAAAATACATAAACTTTTAAAAAAAAGAGGCAGTATTTTTCCATCCGAATGACCTAACCTGTCAAATCAGCATGTGGTCTGTGTATAAAGAAATACTGACTTCGTTTGCAGGACCCCTAATAGAGATCGTTATGGTCTTGCCCTTGACCCAGTCCCTGTTTTGATTCAGTTGCTCAGTAGAGATCTTGAGCATGTGTGAACCATCCAACAGCCAATAAGAGAAATCACTGTTACCATAACTAGGTATGCATAATTAAACTAAGAATTTTAGAAATAATGTATTTATACTGAGCTTTCCTTTTATGACATACTGCAACCTTATAGCATTGCAGTACATGTATGTGTAAGTAGTTATCAGGTGCAAAATTGCATCACCATGGTGCTTTAGGAAATGTGCTTGAACATTTCAACACAATTCTCTCAATATCTTCCTCCACAGAATTCGAGAGGCATGCGATGAGGATGCGCCGCAAGGGCCGCCGCTTGACAGACTGGAGGGAGGGTTGTTGTAAATAGTTAAAAAAAAACAAAAAGAAAACAGTTATCTATCTCATAAAACTTTTGATAACAAAAGAATGTTATTCAGAAAGATTCATAATCCAATTTTTATTTGAAAAATTCCATACACATATCTATTTAGCTGCTCATGTTCTGTCTGTAGGTAATTATAAAGGTAATACCTTACCATTAATGCCATTAAACACACCACATTGGCCACATTCCCCTATATAGTAGTTTCACAAAACAAGTGAAAGAAGGTGATGGGGGGTATGGGTTACATAATGTCCACTGCAGTTTGCCACCATTGTTGAAGAGCCAGGCAGGCTTGTCCCACTGGACATACCCCACACCCATTGGCTTCTCTCCCTCAGAGTATGCTTCGTGCAGGGAAAGCGGGGAAAGGGTAAGGCTTCATGGGAACGAACGCACCATTGAGTTACAGCAGGCCCACTGCAGTTTGCCACCATTGTTGAAGAGCCAGGCAGGCTTGGCCCACTGCATACCCCTCACCCCATTGGCTTCTCTCCTCAGAGTATGCTTCGTGCAAGGGAAAGCGGGTGAAAGGGTAAGGCTTCGTAGGAACCACCATTGAGTTACAGCAGGCTCACACTTGTAATATGGAGTACTGCTCTCGGCCAGGCAGGAGGATGACCCAGAGCTGAAAACATACCCACAGAGAGCTGTGCGGCTGGTATGAGATGGTCAGAGTAGGTGAACCACAAAGGTGCCTCGTGGAGAGAGAAGGAAGAACAAATATGGAGTACTGCTCTCGGGCCAGGCAGGATTGACCAGAGCTGAAAACATAGCCATAGAGTAGCTGTTGCGGTCTGTATGAGATGGTCAGAGTAGGTTACACCACAAAGGTGCCTCCTGGAGAGAGAAAGAAGAAACAAATATGGAGTACTGCTCTCAGGCCAAGTAGGATCGACCCAATCTTAGAAAAATTAGCCACAGAGTAGCTGTTGTCGCAGAGCATTTGTTATTTCACAACTAAATGCAGTAGAGCAAGGTAGAAACATATATGGCCCTGCCAATAGAAAAATTGCCATTTGCCAGCTAGCTAAGTGGCATCAGCTAAGCTTCTAGGTGGAAAATGAGGCGGAAGGAGCAGTACGGGTGGCTAGGGGCAGGAGGCCTTGAGTCACGGGCATCAGCAATAGGGGTGCTGTACTGAGATGTGATCCACGACTCATTCATCTTGATGAATGTAAGGCGGTCCACATTCTCAGTGGAGAGATGGGTCCTCCTCTCCGTTACAACACCCCTGCCGCACTAAAGGTCCTCTCCGTAAGAACATGGATGACGGGCATGAAAGGACCTCGATGGCATACTGTGCCAACTCGGGCCAGATATCAAGCCTCGCCACCAGTAGTCCAGTGGATCCTCAGTCTCTGAGGTGGCTACACCAGCCCGGATCGATGTGGTCGTTGACCTGGCGACTGAGGTGTGCTGGTGGAGTTGCCAGTAGATGGGCCTGGCAACTGTGGCTGGAAGAACAGCCTGAAGGTGGCCGCGAGGCCGCCTCCAGTACTGCTGCTCCTCCTGTCAGAAACAGGGGGATGTGAGCCTGTTGATCCCAACATCAGGTGCTGTAGGCCTGCCAGCACCTGGAAGGCAGAACAGAGGCAACGTAGCAGTGTTTGCCTCATAGTGCAGCATTTACCTTCCCTCTGAGATGCGGGGATAAACTCCGACACTTACCTTATAGCGGGGATCTAAAAGGGTGGCCACCCAGTACTGCTCCTTCCTCTTGATGGCCTTAATCCTGGGGTCCTTGCGCAGGCATTGCCGCATGAACGAACCCATGCACCGCAACTGCCTGCCACAGAGGACCCCCGTCCTCGATGTCACTGAGGGACAATAGGGTCGGGCTCAACCTCTCCCCAACCACGAATGACATGTGGTACTTGGGAGGGTGAGATGCACCCTAGAGGAAGCCCCATTTCCCTTGTCAGAGTCCACCTAAATCCCCCTCCTCATATCGGACGGCTGCTCTGCACCGTGATGTCGGGCTCGGAAAGCATCACGGTGTCGGCGTCCCCTTTTCAAGTAGCTGCCGACAGCGAGTGCTCTGTCAAGTAGTGCCGCACAGAGTGTGGCTCAAGGAGGAACACCAGTGGGATGGTATCCATGATGGTGGCATCATTGCGGCTTACCATCCTGGTGGCCTCCTCAAATGGCGCGAGCACACGGCAGGCATCGCTAATCAGCAGCCACTGCCTGGGTACAGCAAGCAAACCCAGGTCCCCAGAGCCTGATCTTGCCTCGTACTCGTACAAGTAGTCTATGATGGCTCGCCTCTGCTGGAGCAGCCTCAGCAGCATCATAAGACTAGAGTTCCAGCGGGTGGGGGTGTCACAAATCAGGCGGTTCTGCGGCAGACCATTCTGCTGCTGAAACACGGCCAGACGAGCTGTGGCCATGTATGACCACCTGAAGTACTGGACCACCCTCCTAGCCATCCTCAGTACCTCCTGGGGACCAGGGTACTTGGTGAGGAACCGCTGGACCACCAGGTTGAACGTGTGCCAGGAAAGGAACATGTGTGACTCTGCACAGCGTAGGGCAGACAGGATGTTGGTGGCATTGTCCACACACGACCTTGCCATGAGAGGTGGTGTGGGGTCAACCACCTCTCAACCTGCCCTTGCAGTGCTGCCAGCAACTCTGCCCCGGTGTGGCTCCTATCACAGAGGCACCAAGCTGCAACACTGCATGGCACCGTCTCACCTGGCAAGAAGCATAGGCTCTGGGGGGGCACGGAGCTGTCGGGAAGAGGGCTCACCGGATGAGGAGGGAGGTGGAGACTGGCGTATCACCAATGCGTGGTGGTACCACCATCTCCCCATTGAGCTCCGTGCAGCGCCTCTGCCGGTAGTAGAGTGAACCATTGGGGCCGTGCTTGCTGGACCATGCGTCCATAGTAATGTGGACACAATTGCCCACAATGTGGTCCAGTGAAGCAGATATATTGCCTGCAGATGTCGTGGCAGGGCTGGTACATGCCTTCTAGGCAAAGTACCTACGGCCAGGGACCTGCCACTGTGGTGTGCCAATGGCCACAAAACTGCACCTCTCCTCCCTAATTCCACCGAGGAAGCAGGTGATGGGGCCAGAGGGGGAGGAGGAACGGTGGCTAACTGGGCACGAGGTAGGGGAACGTGTGGGTGCCTGCACGTTCCCTGTCCGCGCCCCCACGGGCAAAGTGGTTCAGTATCATAGGTCTCCTCATAGAGGAGGTGCCCAAATGTGATGTGGTCTTCCCACGGCTAACACGTTGCAGGCACAACTGCACACTGCAACCGTGCTGTCACCTGGAGCCAGTGAGAAGAACTCCCACACCGCTGAGCCACCGGCACGACTCGGAGCAGAGGTCACCTGCTGCTGTGGGGCACTGGCACCAGATCTTATTGGTGCGTACCTCATGTGCCCCACTAGGTGCACTGCCTCTGCCCCAGCCCCTGCCCCCAGTCCTGCCTCTGGGTTCAGGATCATGCTCATGCTCTGAGGGACATCCTCAGAGACACATATCCTCCTCCTCTCACAGAGGGCACCATGGACGATCGGTGACCTCATCGTCCACTTCCACCTCTCAATACTGGAGCGGCGTCACTAACAACAGCAGCATCTGGAACCTCACCCCCTGCATTAGTTCCCTGGCTGTCACAGACTGCTGCGTGACATCATCAGCCTCCGTCCCCCTGTGCACTGAGCACTTTCCTCCGCCTCGGGCGACAGGAAAGATTGTGCATCAGTGCACGGCTCCTCCTCAAGCACACTAGCCCCACACATAGTGTGCGAAAACAGATCCTGAGACTCCTCCTCCGGATCCCCGAAGGTATGGGCCATGTGGGCAATGAACTCCTGAAGAGAAGATCAGGGTCCATGCCCACAGTAGGAGCCTCAGGTGAGGAAGGAGCAGGCACAGTATCTACAGTGGCAGTCGCTGCTCTGTGCTGTGAGGAGGTGGATGAGTAAGGCTGGGTAATCCAGTCTACTACCCGCCTTTCTTGATCAGAAGGGATAGCCCTAGCACAGCTACCCTAAACATAATCGGGTACGGTTACCGGCTGCCCTGTGAAGGGCCGGGTAGCTCCTGGCCAGAGCCTTCAGTAGGCTTTCCTTGCCTCTCCCTCTCCCTCACGTGCAGAAGCACCCCTGCTCCTGGCTCTCCCTCTGCCCTGCCAGGATTCCCTCTCCCAAATTTTAATAAACAAAAAAAAAAAATATATATATATATATGCCTTAAAGGGCGGAGAATACATTTACACAGGGAGCAAAGCATATAATAGGGCTTTGGCCGCACTGCCCTTAATTAAATACAAGTATAACATATGCTGCTCAAACCTTTATTCAAAAATACTTTCAGGTGCGGTGCAATGGAGACCGGCAATTTTTACATTACACAAAAGACGCCAGCACTCAACTACACTACAATATTAAATGAATGGAGTTAAAAGAAATAGACATGTATGCAAGCAATGAAGGGTAATCACCTGCAATGTAGTTCAAATGGATACCTTAGTTACATTGTTTGTACAAACATGCATAAGCGTGTGCCACTCCAAGGCAGTATCCTAGCATCAGGCCTAACCTAGTGAAAAAAATATATGTTCCCTGGGGCTACCAGGCCATACCTTCTTCTCTCTTGTCTAGTATGACTTTTCCAAGGACTCAAATGAGCTTACAAAGCTTCTATACCTTTTAAACCTTCTTTCTGGACTGCCTTAAAGGGGCGGAGAATACATTTACACAGGGAGCAAAGCATATAATAGGGCTTTGGCCGCACTGCCCTTAATAAATACAAGTTATAAACATATGCTGCTCAAACCTTTATTCAAAAATACTTTCAGGTGCGGTGCAATGGAGGACCGGCAATTTTTACATTACACAAAGACTCCAGCACTCAACTACACATACAATTATAAATGAATGGAGTAAAAAGAAATAGACATGTATGCAAGCAATGAAGGGTAATCACCTGCACTGTAGTTCAAATGGATACCTTTAGTTACATTGTTTGTACAAACATGCATAAGCTGATGCGCCACTCCAAGGCAGTATCCTAGCATCAGTCCTTAACTAGTGAAAAAAATATATGTTCCCTGGGGCTACCAGGCCATACCTGCTCTCTCTTGTCTAGATGACCTTTTCCAAGGACTCAAATGAGCTTACAAAGCTTCTATACCTTTTTAAAACCTTCTTTCTGGACTGCCTTAAAGGGGCGGAGAATACATTTACACAGGGAGCAAAGCATATAATAGGGCTTTGGCCGCACTGCCCTTAATTAAATACAAGTATAAACATATGCTGCTCAAACCTTTATTCAAAAATACTTTCAGGTGCGGTGCAATGGAGGACCGGCAATTTACATTACACAAAAGACTCCAGCACTCAACTACACATACAATTATAAATGAATGGAGTAAAAGAAATAGACATGTATGCAAGCAATGAAGGGTAATCCCTGCACTGTAGTTCAAATGGATAACTTTAGTTACATGTTTGTACAAACATGCATAAGCTGATGCGCCACTCCAAGGCAGTACCTAGCATCAGTCCTAACCTAGTGAAAAAAATATATGTTCCCTGGGGCTACCAGGCCATACCTGCTTCTTCTTTGTCTAGTATGACCTTTTCCAAGGACTCAAATGAGCTTACAAAGCTTCTATACCTTTTTAAACCTTCTTTCTGGACTGCCTTAAAGGGGCGGAGAATACATTTACACAGGGAGCAAAGCATTAATAGGGCTTTGGCCGCACTGCCCTTATAAATACAAGTAATAAACATATGCTGCTCAAACCTTTATTCAAAAATACTTTCAGGTGCGGTGCAATGGAGGACCGGCAATTTTTACATTACACAAAAGACTCCAGCACTCAACTACACTACAATTATAAATGAATGGAGTAAAAGAAATAGACACGTATGCAAGCAATGAAGGGTAATCACATGCACTGTAGTTCAAATGGATACCTTATATATATAATATACTAGCAAAATACCTGCGTTCGCAGCAGAGATGTATCAAATAATCTTTTTAGTAAGAAAGCAATAATGTATCAAGATTGCTGTAATCACTCAGCACTTGATATATTAAAGAAAGACAATTCAATAAGCTTTACGATAATGCAACACTCATTAACTTTAATTTAATATGATATTTTTTATTCAACTTCGAAATTTTGGTGAAAATAACCCCTACTACCCCTCCCCGTCTGCCCCCAATACCCCCACTATTCTCTCTCTCCACCCTCCAAACCCTTTCCTTACACTCAGCCAGTCCCCCACACACCCTGAAATTTTGGTAAAAATTGGTCCAGCCGTTAGTGTGCAGGAGTTCAAAATTCTATTCCCCCCCCATTCACCTCCACCCTAAAAAAAATATTTCGTTAACCTTTTACTGGTAAAGGAGTAATGCATACAAAATTTGGTTGAAATCGGACCAACCATATAGATTTGTATAGCTTGTAAGCTAGGTAACCATAAGTCTGTGCAATGTCAGATACTCACCGTTACAGGTGGAATTGAGAACAAAACCTGCTTACTTTTGTAAGTAAGGTGCAATGAATGAGCCTGCCAAATTAAGCCGTCTGCCTCCACGGCAAGTTGGAGAATTAGTGATGAGTGAGTGAGTGAGTAAGTGAGTGAGGGCTTTGCCTTTTATTACCTCCCAGTCCGCCCCAATACCCTCCACTATTCCTCTCTGTCCACCCTCCAAACCCTTCCCCTTACACCTCAGCGAGTCCTGCACACACCCTGAAATTCGTAACCTTTTACTGGTAAAGGAGTTATGCATACAAAATTGGTTGAAATCGGACTATTAGTGATGAGTGAGTGAGTGAGTGAGTGAGGGCTTTGCCTTTTTTAGTATAGATGTATATATACACACACACAAACACAAAAAGACAAAGCAACAAAACAACACAGAAGAAAACAAATAAACACAAGCTTTTTTTTTTTTTTTTACACTAAAAGCACAAAATGGACCCAGACACAACTGACAGCAAACAGCGCAGACAACAAAAAGCTGTGATTGCTGCTAAAGGCAGCACTCTCAGCTACACAAAACACACAGACACTGACACACAGATACAGAAAGACAAACAAAAAAAACAGGACACCTAGACCTCTAAAAGGTCTAACACAAAATTTGTCCAAAGGACTTATAGGGGGATTAGTCCTTAAAAGGACTTTTGGGTCTTTTGGGTCTCACAAGGAAGGTTAGTCCTTAAAAGGACTTTTGGGTCTCACAAAGTTAGTCCTTAAAAGGACTGTTGGGTCTCAAGATGTGAATACAGGGGTGGTTAACACAAAGTGCTAAACCACCACACTGAAATTCACACACAGAAAGCTCAAAAAAAGCTCAAAAAGCACAAAAAAACTCTCTCCAACTCCTACACTGTCAGGTCTCCACTAAACACACTCCAAACACATGACAAAATGACGCCTGTGAAGCAGCCTTTTATACCAGGGGGCTGGCAATAATCATGTTAGCTGCCATTGGATAATTTGGGAATGTGGCTTGCTCTGTCTTGAAAATAATCCCCAAAATGTGGAAATTCCGCAAATTTACATGAATTTCTCGTATTTTCCTGTATTTTCGAAAATACGAGAATTTTCGAAATTACGAGAAATCTGCGGTCCGGAATTTCGGAAGGCAGAAAATCAGAAAAATCCGGAATAATCGCCATTCGCGGACGGGATAAATCCGTGGCGGATCCGGGTTCGGATCCGCGAACCGGCCATCCCTAATCAGAACCAGGAAGCGGTCGGAAACCTGTCAGTGCTGCTGTGCTGGATCGCTGAAGGTTTGTCACTTTTGCCGTGAACTATTCCTTTAAATCTGTTTTTACATAGCAAACTAAGCTAATGTTAGATAATTGTCGGTCGAAGCAGCCAACGAACATCCTCTTCAGCTGACAGTCTAACGTGTGCAGCCACACAATTTCCTAATATGTGTTATTATTCGTTTGTTAAGAGCTTACCAGAAAGTTTGAGGAATGGATCCTGCTTTAATGTTTCCAAGCAGCATGGCTCTAATCTAGCTGAGGAAAACCAATGGACAACTAAACTGTATGAATATTTAATTGTATTACAAAAATTTAACTCACCCCAGCCTTAGTAGCTGCTAAGCGTGCACAATTTGAAAACTTGCTAAAAATAGGTTAGGTTAAAAACCAGGGGAAATATACACTTTGCATCTGCACAGATGCTAAAAAATATATGTAAGTGCACATACTGTACCTAATACAGTAATAAACCAAAGGGGACAATCCATACAGTAGCATTGTGGTAGTCAATTACCGCATGGTATTGTACGAACAAGAGATCGTAAATGTATGACCGTGGTTGTAGATTTACAGCCAGGGTCTTACTTTAACGATAAGCCATGGTATCGGTAGTTTACAATACCACAGGGTATTAAGTATGGCCCGTGACATTATTTACGGAAATATTTTCATTTCCAAGGGAGAAGTTAAATCTAGAGAGGAGAAACCACTGTGTCTTTTATTTTTTTTTGTTTTTTTTTTTTGGTGATTTGCTGATCCTTGCTAAGTAAAAAAGTACCTGCACACTTTGGTACCAATTGCGGGTGCTAAAGGGGGTAGTAAATCCTATTCTACCTACATGGATGTCATTTACAGGAGTGGTGAGCTGTCAAATTACGGATTGTGCAGCAGCTGACATTGCACCAGATCACTGAAGACTATGAAGTAGGAATGGGATTTACTCTCTGGGATATGGATAGAGGCTACCTTCCCACAAAAATAATAATTCGTGGGAGATAGGAACAAGTATTCCTACCTTCTGTTTTGCAGGCATTAAAGAACTATAATCAAATATTTGGTTAGTGAAAAAAATGAAAAAGTGATTTGGGTTATATTTCCATAAAACAATAATTATGCTCTTTATATTTTTTTTTTTTATAATGTAGTAATTTTGTTACAAACATTGTAACAGCACGATGGAGCTCTAGATCATAGTCCTCAGTTCTGACTTAAAACTGTTAAGATATTTCTTTAATACATTTGGTACCAGTTTAATTCCTGTTAAAGAGCAAAACTGTTAATATTTTAATGGTAATGAGCAGCAACAAAAGAAGCTACACATCCTCTCTGGAGCTTTAAATAAATGTAAACTATTATTTTAAAAAGTTTTTAATAGAACTGGTACACTGGAAAACTATAGAGTAGAATCAGTGGTGACTAATGTATTGCATTGGTAATTTACTATCCTTTGGTAATATACTGCCTTTGTATCAGTGGTGTTATAACTTGCCTGGGGATGAAGGGGCAGTGGGACAAATCAGTCTTTGTCAGACAACTTTGCAAAAATATTTTTTCCTTATTATAGCCACGTGCCCCTTGAATCTGGGGGATTGGGGATGGAAAGGAGGGTCAGGAGGTTATGGAGTTCTGATATGCCTGTGTGACTTCATAGCTCCAAACCACTTCTGAAGAAGGCAAACTGTGGCTAAATAAGCAGTTTATTTTGCATCCATCTATGACACCCACACCCATATCAATTCAGCCAGTCACATAAAGAGTCAAATGTCACCAAAAATGTGCGGTCCATAGAGAAAACACTGTTCATCTGATTTGGACGAATGGACAGTCAGACTTTGGTTGTGGGCACCTGAAAAAAAATCCCATATTTTGGGCTAATTGACCAATGCTATGTTTTTAGAAACACACAGCCCACGAAGTCACAGGTTCAAATCCCCTGGCTACTTATACAACAATGAAATATAGTCTACTGACTTACTTTTCTTTTCTTATATATTCTTGGAAAATACAAACAGGGTTATTCAATAAAAGTTCTTATCGTTTAAAATGGTGCTAATTTTGCCCCAACCAATCATATATAGCTTTCAAATGTTAAATTTAATGATTGGTTTGGGCAAAATTAACACCATTTTAAACGATAAGAACTTTTATTAAATCTCCATGTAAGGTTCTATATATGTACATATGTTATATATAACAGCTGTTTTTTGTTTACCAACCATCATAAATTGGATCTGAGTTTTCTAGCAAATAATAAAATTCTAAAGTATATCTAGTCTTCTGCACTGGGTCACAGGTTCAAATCACCAGGCTTACTTTTTTTTGTTTCCATTATCATCATAGCAAAAGATAAAGATTATACATGTACTTATTCTACATGTACTTATATTCCTCCAGTAGCTTTTGTGGGATAGTAGTACAAAGTTTTTTTGTTTTTAGCAAAATAGTACATGAGGTTGTAGGTTCAATTCCCCATCATTAACCTATGAGCTGGAGCATTTAATCTTTAAAATTTAGAATGTAAATGGCATAAAAATCCAACTACCTTTTGACAGCCTTGTCAGCCAAACTTCCTTCAGCAGACAAAAAACACAGAAGGCAGATCCCATGGTAAAGCACCCTAACTTCTTCCCCAAGTCACCTCCTTAACCATGCTTTTATGATCTTTACATGCTAAAACAAAAACATAGACAGAGGCTGCATGCACAGTCAACATTGGCCATGACTTCATTCAATCAAAGCCATGATTGATAGTGGGTGGGTGGCTGATGGTGGCAACTCCATGGCATCATACTGTGGAGAGTGGATCTGCCTTGTGGTTTTGGAGTAGTTGGGATGATGTGACAGGTGTGTGGATTTTGTTTTTAACAATGGATATGATCTTAAACATAGGGAGTTGCCATATTGTTTTTTTATAGACTGTATTTCAATGTTTCTTTTTAAATGTTTTTTCCTTTGATATAATTGGCCATTTTGTTTCACAACATCCTATACAATTTGTACACATTTAATGGTAGCTTTTGAGTTTTGTGAACCCCCCAGTGAAACTTAACAAGCTGTTTTGTTCGATCCATAATGACCCTACGTAATTCCATTATCTTAGTAACGTGTTGTTATCTTAATATAGTAGGTATATGCAATGCTTAGCATTGGTAAGAGAACCACTATAATATAATGATTTGTGGAGAGTAAATTCAATTAAAAGCTCTCTGGATATTTTTAGGGGTGATGTAAAATTACCCTCGTGCTTCTGTTCCTTATGGGTTCTTAAAATGCAGTATTCACTTAGCATTAAATACCTGCATCAAGGGAACCAGACAGGTAAGGAGCATTTAAATGGCATTAGTTCTCACGCTACTAAGTAAATTTAAAATGTGACCTGTTTAATGTACTTTTCTAACCAGCTCAGTATGACCTGTATTAATGTACTACTCTAACCTGCTCAATGTGACCTGATTAATGTTAGTTTTCTA
This sequence comes from Hymenochirus boettgeri, assembly GCA_019447015.1. NCBI lineage: Eukaryota > Metazoa > Chordata > Amphibia > Anura > Pipidae > Hymenochirus > Hymenochirus boettgeri. The sequence continues at coordinate 123,873,847 of CM033469.1, forward strand.
ACCAGCTCAATGTGACTTGTATTAATGTTACTACTCTAACCAGCTCAATGTGACCTGTATTAATATTACTACTCTAACTAGCTAAATGATACCTATATTAAGTTATTACTCTACCAGCTCAATGTGACCTGTATTAATTTACTTTCTAAACAGCTCAATGTGATCTGTATTAATGTTACTACTCTAACTAGCTCAATGTGACCGTATTAATGTTACTACTCTAACCAGCTCAAGTGACCCGTATTAATGTTACTACTCTAACCAGCTCAATGTGACCTGTATTAATGTTACTACTCTAACCTGCTCAATATGACCTGTATTAATGTTACTAATCTAACAGCTGAATGTGACTATATTAATGTTACTACTCTACTAGCTCAATGTGACCAGTATTAATGTTACTACTCTAACCTGCTCAATGTGACCAGTATTAATGTTACTACTCTAACTGCTCAATGTGACCTGTATTAATATTACTACCTAACTAGCTAAATAATACATATATCAATGTTACTACTCTAACCAGCTTAATGGAAATGTGAAAAATTTAATACTTTAACTAGCTAAATGATACCTATATTAATATTACTGCTCTAACCAGCTCAGTGTGACCTGTATTAATGTTACTACTCTCACCAGCTCAATGTGACCTGTATTAATCTTACTACTCTAACCTGCTCAATGTGACCTGTATTAATGTTACTACTCTAACCTGCTCAATGTGGGACCTGTATTAATGTTACTACTCTAAACTAGCTAAATGATACCTATATTAATGTTACAACTCTAACCAGCTCAATGTGACCTGTATTAATGTTATTTTTCTAAACAGCTCAATGTGACCGTATTAATGTTACTACTCAACCAGCTCAATGTGACCCGTACTAATGTTAACTCTAACCTGCTCAATGTGACCAGTATTAATGTACTACTCTAACCTGCTCAATGTGACCAGTATAATGTTACTACTCTAACCTGCTAATGTGACCAGTATTAATGTTACTACTCTAACCAGCTCAATGTGACCAGTATTAATTTTACTACTCTAACCTGCTCAATGTGACCTGTATTTATATTACTACTCTAACTAGCTAAATAATACCTAATTAATGTTACTACTCTAACCATCTCAATGTGACCTGTAAAAATGTTACTACTTAACTAGCTAAATGATACCGATATTAATATTACTACTCTAACCAGCTCAATGTGACCTGTATTAATGTTACTATTTAACAGCTAAATGATACCTATATTACTATTACTACTCTAACCAGCTCGTGTGACCTGTATTAATCTTACTACTCTAACCAGCTCAGTGTGACCTGTTGTATTAATGTTACTACTCTAACCTGCTCAATGTGACCTGTATTAATCTTGCTACTCTATCCTGCTCAATGTGACCTGTATTAATCTTATTACTCTAACCTGCTCAATGTATTAATGTTACTACTCTAACTTGCTCGATGTGACCTGTATTAATGTTACTACTCTAACCAGCTCAATGTGACCTGTAAAAATGTTACTACTTTAACTAGCTAATATCTGTTATATTCAATTAGATCAACTGGACTTTAAGTTTAGTTCTTGATGGCGTTTCTCTAGTCATCCGGCTGGCTTTCTCAATTCAGAATGACTTGTACAAGAATCTGTGGCAATTATGTACCCTGGAAAATCCCAATTAGCATATCACAGCCAAGTGTTAAGGGCGTGATTGGATAGTGGCTAAGAGGTGTTATAGGAACGCCCAGAGTAAGGTGTCAAAACAGCTTTGTACATGGCAGACAGTTGGTGTTGAACCTCCCCACCTCTATTTAGGCTTGGTTTCTTTATTTTCACATAAATGGTCTCCTTAACACCTCTCTTGAACCAGTCATGTTCCTTTGCCAATATGTTAACATTACAATCTTCAAAGGTATGTCCTTTATCCTTAAGATGCAGGTACACGGCTGAGTCCTGACCCGAGGAACTGGCTCTTCTGTGTTGGGCCATACGTTGATGCAGTTGCTGTTTGGTCTCCCCCACATACAAATCAGAGCATTCTTCACTGCACTGCACTGCGTATATGATGTCGCTTTTCTTGTGTTTGGGTATTGGGTCTTTCGGATGTACCAATTGCTGCCTCAGTGTGTTGTTCGGTTTAAAGCAGACAGGGATACGGTGTTTTTTGAAAATTCTTCTTAATTTCTCGGAGACCCCTGCTACATATGGGATGACCATGTTCTTTCTCCTGTCTTGCTTTTCCCCTTCACTGTTGGTATTCATGTTCTTTTCTTTCCTTCTAATTCCGTTGACAAAGGCCCAGTCTGGATATCCACAAGTTTTAAGGGCTCCTCTGAGATGTTTCATTTCTTTAGCCTTCACCTCTGTGCTAGTGGGGATGTTCGCAGCTCTCTGTTGCAGGGTTCTGATGACACCCAGCTTGTGATCTAAAGGGTGGTGGGTGTCAAACATCAAATACTGATCTGTGTGTGTTGGTTTTTTGTAAACCTCTACTTCCAGTTTACCATTTTGCTTAACTTCTACCAAGCAGTCCAAGAAAGCCAGTTTGCTGTTTTTTACCTCATCCCTTGTAAATTTGATGTTTTGGTCTACTGCATTAATGTGTTCTGTGAAAGCTTGTACTTCCTTCTGGTGGATTTTAACCCAGGTGTCATCCACATATCTGAACCAGTGGCTGGGTGCTATGCCCTTAAAGGTATTAAGCGCTTGTTTTTTTACCTCCTCCATGTAAAGGTTGGCTACAATGGGTGAAACTGGAGATCCCATAGCACATCCCTGTTTTTGCTTATAGAACATATTACTGTATTTGAAATTGGTGGTATTCAGGCACAAGTCCAGTAAGGAACACACCTGTTCTGGGTTGAGATCAGTTCTGCTGGTAAGAGTGCTGTCTTGGCCTAGCTGTTTTCTAACCATGTCAACAGCCTCCTTCATGGGTATACAGGTGAAGAGAGATGTCACATCATAGGACACCATAGTTTCTTCTGCACCGAGTACTATATCTTCAATCTTGTTGGTGAAATCCTGAGAGTTCTGGATGTGCTTAGAACTTCCCACCAATGGTCCTAAGATGTTGGCTTGGTATTTTGCCACCATGTATGTTACAGAGTTGATGCTGCTGATTATAGGTCTTAGTGGTGCCCCTTCCTTATGTATCTTTGGGAGTCCATATATGCATGGATGTGCCTCACCAGGGCAGAGGCGATGATACATTGCTTGATCAATGGCTTTATCCTCTTGAAGCTGTTGTAGTAAGTCTATGACCGTTTTCTTGTAACGGCTGGTGGGATCCCTTGTTAAAGCCTCATATGTGTTGTTATCAGCCAGGAGCATGGTAGTCTGAGGTGTTGAGTACCACTGAGCATCTTCCCTTGTCTGCCGGTAGAATAGTGATACTGGAATCTTTCTTGAGGGATGTTAAGGCTCTTCTTTCCTGTGTGGTCAGGTTAGATGAAGGAGTTTTAGGACTGACTAAGGCTGCAGATACCTTAAGGCGAAGTTGTTCTGCCTCACTCTGTGGTACCTTATTATTGTGGATTGTGGCTTCTGTGGCTGCTATAATATCCAACACAGGGATGGCTTTAGGCTAGCTAAATGATACCTATATTAATATTACTACTCTAACCATTTTTGAGAACATTTACTAAAACACCACATGTATTACATTTCTTGGAGAAGTTTTAAAAAAATACGCAATAAACCTTTGAAGGGCTAGGCCACATCAGTGCACAAAAGCACACACTACAGTGGCCCAATTGTTCTAGGCACAGTAGTGAGCTGCTTTGCACTGAAACCAGTTTTTTGGAACAATTGCACGCAAATGCGATTGTATGCTTGTTTCTGCAACTCTCATGTGCGCTGTAGTGTGGCCTCATCCTAATGAAAAAAATGTATTTCAATAGGCTAAACTTACATTCTTGGCAGCTTCCAGGAGCCTCCACTGCTGCCTCTGGTGGTGGGGATGGTGGTGTCGGGGCAGTTTGGGATGGTGGTGGCGGGGGGGTATCAGAGGAAGATTCACTTGCAAGTTAAAACTAGAAAGGGAAAGTTTAAGTATAAACGTTGAATTTGGCTTGAAAGGACGCATTTTGGAAGGGAATGTGTGTGTTTGTGCTGCATATTTTAAAACTCAATAATGGCAATGATGAGGACATTGTGGTTTTTTACTTACCCTTACCCTTTTAATATGGTTGCCACATGAATGAATGGGTACCTCAGTTGGTGTGTGTACCTGTGTCAGGTTGGAGGTTAAAAAAAACTTTTTTGATGATGTCAAAATTAGTTTATTTGGCTTTACTTTCCCATTCCCATTCCCATCCCATTCCCATCCCAAGTATGGCTGCCACAGTAATGGAGGGGTAGTTAAGTAGATGTGTGTACCTGTGTCGGGTGACGGGGTTAAAATACTAACTTTTTTGATTATTGGTCAAAATTAGTTTTTTTTTTTTTACTTTGGTTATACTTTAAGTATGGCTGCCACAATAATCGTTAAGTAGATCAGTAGGTGTTTGTACCTGTGTCGGGTTGGGGTTTTAAAAAAAACAAACTTTGTTGATGATTAGTCAAAATAGTTTTTTTAGTTACCTTTTAAATATAGCTGCCATGAAAATGGAAGGGTAGGTCAGTAGGCATGTGTACCTGGATCAGGTTGGAATTTAAAAAAAAAAAACTTTTTTGATTATTGATCAAAATTTATTTTTTTGACTTTAGTTACCCTTTATTTATAGCTGCCACAGTAATGGATAAGTAGATCAGTAGGTGTGTTTACCTGTGCAGGTTGAGGGGATATGTCTTTTTTTGTGATTACAACCATAAAACTATCTTTTATTGAGGATAAATAAAAATTAGTTTTTTTTACTTTAGTTACCCTTTAAGTAAGGCTGCCACAGGAATGGAAGGGTAGGTCAGTAGGTGTGTGTACCAATGTGAGGTTGGGGTATGTCTTGTTTTTTGTTTACAACCATAAAACTAACTTTTATTGTGGATATATCAAAATTCGTTTTTTTTACTTTATTTATCCCATTAATATGGCTGCCACAGAAATCAACGGGTAGGTCACTAGGTGTGTGTACCCAGGTGAGGTTGGGGGGTATGTGTTTTTGCATGTATGACCATATAACTAACTTATATGGATGATTGATTAAAATTAGTTTTTTGACTATAGCTACCCTTTAAGTTTGGCTTCCATGGAATGGAAAGGTAGGTAAGTAAGTGGGTGTATCTGTGTCTGTGTGGGGGGTTGGCGGTATCAGCATTTGTATTTATGACCATGAAACAAATTGTTTTGAAATATTCACATTTGATTGTTACAATTATAGTCTAGGGGGAAAATGCCCCGAAATCTGCCGATAACACTGTAAAGCTTCTGCGGATTCCTTAGCTAGGTAATAGCACACTTCTCCTATATGCCCCACACCTCTGTACCGAATTTCATGTCTTTAGCTCAAAAACTGTGGGAGGAGATACAGTCCAAAAAACGGAAGAAGAAAAAGAAGAAATAAAAAGAACAGTAATTTGGCTCTTCAAGCCAAATTGATTTAAAAAAAACACAATGATATATCTGAAGGGTATAGTTCATTATATACTTTGAATTTGGCTTGAAAATTCAGAAGGTAATGTGTTATATTTGCTTTAGAAGTCAATAACAATTATTCTATGGCAATGATTTAATTCTTCATTCTGGCTAGATACTTAGATTTGTATTGTGTTTTTTAACCATGGAAATGGAAAAGTTGGTTGTGTGTACTTGTATCTTTATAGTGTTGGTGGGTATCATTTTTAATTTTGAATGTAAAAATAAATTTCTGAAGATTTTATTTTGGACTCTAGTAGCCCTTTAACAAGGGTTGTCATATAAATGGAAGGGTGGGTCAATAGGTTTGTTTTCCCATATCTACCGTATATACTCGAGTATAAGCCGACCCGAGTATAAGCCGAGGTACCTATTTTTACCTCAAAAATTAGGAAAACCACATTGACTCGAGTATAAGCCGAGGGTGTGAAATTGACCAATACCTTCTGTAGCCATGTGCATTTTATTGCATTACTGGCCATGGGGATTACTGGTAGCCATGGGGATTACTGGTAGCCATGGGGATAACTGGTAGCCATGGGGATAGCGGTAGCCATGGGGATAACTGGTAGCCAGGGGATACTGGTAGCCATGGGGATACTGGTAGCCATGGGGATAGCTGATAGCAATGGGGGATTACTGGTAGCCATGGGGATTACTGGTAGCCATGGGGATAACTGGTAGCCATGGGGATTACTGGTAGCCATGGGGATTACTGGTAGCCATGGGGATTACTGGTAGCCATGGGGATAACTGGTAGCCATGGGGATTACTGGTAGCCATGGGGATTACTGGTAGCCATGGGGATTACTGGTAGCCTGGGGATCACTGGTAGCCATGGGAAATGTACTTACAGTTTGGTGGCAGAGCCTTCGGACATCTTCCCAGAGCCTTCCGGAAGCCTTCGCAGAGCCTTACAGACGCAGCCGCAAGTCAGGATGGTAAGCCGGCAGTTCCCAGTAGTGCTTTGTGGGGTCGCGATGACGTCATCGCGCCGACGTGCGCAAAGTACTACTGGGAACTGCCGGTTCTCTTACCGACTGCGGCTGCGTCCGGAATAAGGTAAGTCCCAGCTGACCCGAGTATAAGCCGAGGTTCATTTTTCAGGTATTTTTAAGACCTGAAAACCTCGGCTTATACTCGAGTATATACGGTTGTGGGTATCAGTTGCATTCATAAGGAAAAAAAAAACACTTTTTAATGATTGATCAATAGTTCATTTTTTACTTTAGGTACCCTTGAAATAGGGCTGATCTCAAAATATATAAGAAGATAAGAATAATAATGTAATAACCACTGAATGAGAAATAGAAAGAACTGGGGTCTGTTTCTCTCAACCCAAATTAATGGATTAGTGAAGGATTTTTAAATATATATATATATTTTGTTTCGTCAGAATAAAGTGAATTGAATTATTTTACTACGGTATATACTCGAGTATAAACCATCCAGAGTATAAACCGAGGTACCTATTTTTACCAGAAAAAAACATTTAAAGTGATTGACTCGAGTATAAGTCCAGGGTAGAACTTATGACCCTCACCCTTCCCCCCAGTTTAGTGTGTACCTTTAGTGTAAGCTTCCCTGTAGCAGCCTCCCTGTTCCAGATTCCCTGTTCCAGCTTCCCTGTTCCATCTTCCCTGTTCCAGCTTTCCTGTTCCAGCCTCCCTGTTCCAGCTTCCCTGTTCCAGCTTCCCTGTTCCATCTTCCCTGTTCCAGCTTCCCTGTTCCAGCTTTCCTGTTCCAGCCTCCCTGTTCCAGCTTTCCTGTTCCAGCTTTCCTGTTCCAGCTTCCCTGTTCCAGCTTTCCTGTTCCAGCTTCCGCAGTACAAGCCGCTCGCTCCCACGCTCCCTATACTGAAGCGCCGGCTGACGTCACTACTCGGCGCCAGGCAGTGATGTCAGTCGGCGCGCCAGTATAGGGAGCTTCTGGATTTCAAGTGAAAGGTAACTGACTCGAGTATAAACCGAATTTTGTTTTTTCAGGCTGATTTTACAGCCTGAAAAACTCGGTTTATTCTCGAGTATATACGGTACTTTTACTTACTGTATTTAAATACAGTAATAATATAAAGGATACTTGCCTTCCATTGATTTCCGCACTGCTTCAATATAATGGGGCCTCTGCCTCTTAAGATCAGACCACTGCCTTTGGAGGGATAAGACAGTGGTCTGAATATTGAAAGAGGGCACCAGCTGGCGCTGTAGTCCCTCCATTATTCTCCGCTTCTGGCGCTGTACATGCCTAGTGCTCAAGGGAAAATTATCGTAACCCTTGGCCAGAAGGACCTGGGTCATGTAAAGCTGCCTTCCTATGTTGGCCATTTTGCTGAACTTTTACACATGCAAGAAAAAGCAATACCATTGAACTTAAAGATCCGGTACGCTTTTTCGAAAAATCCCAAAAAAGAGCATGACATTTCTATATTTTTTTTTTTGATTGTAGGCATTAATACTTGCTCCCCAGACCATTTCCCAGGTCCTTAAGCCATTTACAGTAAGTTACCATTGCTATTTAAACCATTATTTTAGGTGGAAATTTTTTTGTTTAATGGAGGATTTGCAGATTTTCTAATTTTCTGATTTTTTAAAAAAAATCTGTGAGAAGAATTGATTTTTGTAAGTTCAGCCATCTCTAATCTTCAGCAATATGCAGCCATCTTTCAACAGGATAACTCGTTTATGAGACAAGAACAGGAGGTCTCCTACATCTGTAAAAGTTATTCTTTATGCTGTAACAGTGCGTTTACAGCTTAGTGTCCCTTTAACCTTTTCTATGCTCTGAATGTGGATCTGGCCCTACTTCTTTTTAATTGTTTTCCACGGATCTTTGCAGCTGAGATTGCCAAACTGATATTTAGCCACTGGAAAGAGCAGAGACATTTTTTGGTGATTGATAACAGGTTAAAATGTTGAGGAGATCAGAATTCATTGGTTTTAAGAAAATTAATCATTCGGAGTCAGGCGTGGATTAGGATTTTCTACTACTACAAGAAAGGCGTTTCATTTACACTAACGCAAATTTATATTTTAAAACAAAAATGGCAGTTACAAAGATTTAAAGGGGAATTTACTGAGAGCGACAATCAAGTAAGTCCATTGCACTGGCCCAGATAAAATTGCAGAACTACACTGCAAATTGAATGCAAACATGCTAGAATTTTTTTAATGGACCAATAGAAAACATACAATGCCCACAAGAAGCTCAGTTAGAACACAAACAGGGAGATTCAATAAAAGTTCTTATCTGCTTGTGAAGGTTCTCATTCATCCAGGTTATGGTATGTATATCTGTTGTATTCAATTAGATCAACTGGACTTAGTTCTTGAAGTTGTTTTGCTAGTCATCCGACTAACTTTCTCAATTCTGAATGACTTGTACAAGAATCTGTGGCAATTATGTACCCTGGAAAATCCCAATTAGCATATCACAGCCAGGTGTTAAGGGCGTGATTGGATAGTGGCTAAGATGTGTTATAGGAACGCCCAGGGAAAGGTGTCAATACAGCATTGTACATGGCAGACAGTTGGTGTCGAACCAATTATTTTGAAAGCTAATAACTGATTGGTTGGAGTAAAATTAGCAACATTTTTAAACAATAAGAACTTTTATTGAATAACCCTGAAAGTACTTGATAGGCCACCTAGTACCGTATATACTCGAGTATAAACCGTCCCGAGTATAAACCGAGGTACCTAGTTTTAGGTAAAAAAGGAGGAAAACCACATTGAGAAACTACAACTCCCAGCAATAAAGCATGCTGGGAGTTGTAGTTTTCAAACATCTTAAGTGGCAAATACTTACAAACAAGAGTTTTGCCCTGTATCTCCCGGTGCAAGTCATTTTTCTCTACCTTCCGTCGGCCCGCGCGATCCACACCTCGCTCCACACCTCTGCGCATCTGGATGATGTCACTACCACTACCCCCGGCGCCCTCACTTTGCGGCGCCGGGTAGTGACTCATCCGGATGCGCAGAGGCTGTGGAGCGAGGATGCGGATCGCGCGGCCGCCGGACAAGGTAGGAGAAACTTGACTCGAGTATAAACCGAGGTAAGATTTTTAGGCTTTTTTAAAGCCTGAAAACCTCGGTTTATACTCGAGTATATACGGTACCTGCCGCTGGCAGCAAACTGTCTCAGGAACCTATTGCCTTTTGATTGAAAGTAGTCTTAGGGAAAGGATATATAATGAGATTTACAGGGAGATGCAATAGTCCGCGCTAACAAGAAAATAAGCGCTAAAATCACACTAACCTATGTACTAACGTGTTAGCGAAGGTTTTGCACTGCCTGCATCATGTCACAATTTTTTTCTTTGTGCAGCGCAAAGCAATGCAATAAATTTTGCGCCGTTTTTTGCGTGACAATTAACGCCTCTTCAATGGGTGTCTTTAAAATATGCCAAAAGGTCGCAACTTACCTCTAGCGTTTTCGCAATGTATTAACAGTCGCAAAGTGGTTATACATTGCGGAAACGATGCACTAGGTTGCAATAGCGAAATATATTGCATCTCCCCTTAAGAGCTTATTTAGAATCCATCTCTTTTTATTTAATCACAAAAATTTTACTCTTGAAAGGGTTCTCTTTGTACTGCTTCAGGCATTAGAGGGACAGTCTCCCTATAGTATTCATTTAGATCAGCTGGCATCTGACTGGCTTACTTAATTCAGGATGACTTGTATAGGAATTTTGTATATCAAGAAAATCTTTTTGATGATTAGTGAAATGTCTTCAAGAACTAAACATCAGGTCCACTTAATCCATCTGAATACCACAGACGTACCATGAGCTGGATGAATGAAAACATCTACAAACATAGGGGGAGAGTAGCTACTTAAAAAAGTACTGTTTATACTGAGACTTCTGATAGTACTTGGGTTGGGGTTATGGCTTTGTTAAGAGTTTACGTCACAAAGCCTTGTATGAGGACCAGTTAATTCTGATGGCAGGCCTGCCTATCGGTGCGAGCGGCCATACACAGAGACGTGCACCCATTTGCATGGGTGTCAGCAGGTGTCAGGTGGTGGCACTCTTTAACATGCTCATGACGTCAACCTTATAAGGTTTGTTATCTAAAGCTTACCACACACCTTACAATCTGATTATACAATCTACCATATCCATGTAATATAAAAAATTAATGTTAAGGGGCCAATACAAGCAAAAGTCCATATTGCACGATATCTATGATCTTCAGATGATGTATGGCCAGTACCAATTGAAAAAACCTGAGATTATATAATCAGTATTGTTTCAGGAATGAACCCCACAATCCGACAGAATAATAGTGTAAAAAATTTTTTTAGGCAGGCCCTTCTATACACAATGTACACAAGATTATATGAAGATTGTAACACCAGATTGCAAGGTCTGTGGGCAGCATTAAGCTTTTGTTGATATATTATTATCATGTATGAAATCCTCAAGTGTTACTATGTCAACAATAACTGTAATAACATCAAACATCACACATCTTAATTATTTGTTTTAAAGGGTATCTCCTCATAATATTGAATTTTGGCAATCCAGTTTCTACTGAAGAGGAAGTAAAGGAGCTGTGCCTTACCTCCCGTTCTCATTAGAACAAACAGGACCAGGAGAGAAGATAAGAAACTTACTCGCCGCCTTCCTTCCCCGGCACGTAGTCTGACAGGTCCCGACGGACTCTCTCTTCTATGTGCATGCGCGATCTATGCGAATAGAAGACAGAGTCCGTTGGGACATGTCAGACTACGCGCCAGGGGAGCGAGTGAGCAAGTAAGTTTCTTACCTTCTCTCCTGGCTCCTGTTTGTTCTAATGAAGAACGGGAAGTAACGCACAGCTCCTTTACCTCCCGTTATTCAACAAAACTGGATTCCCAAAATTCAATATTATGAGTGGAGATACCCTTTAAAGCCACTGAGGTGATTGGACATTTTATATATATATCGTCTTTTATTCGTTTTTACCTAATCCGTTTTTATATAAACTTTAAGGTAAAATAATGTATTTTAAAGAATGTTATAACTTATTCAGCATACTATCAGGGAGATTCAATTAAAGTTCTTTTTGTTTAAAATGGTGCTAATTTTGCCACAACCAATCAGAATTTATGTAACATTTGAAAGCTATCATCTGATTGGTTGGGGCAAAATTAGCACCATTTTAAATGATCAGAACTTTTATTGAATAACCCCCTATGTCTTTTTATTTGTTAAGTTGTAATTATTTATAAAGATCGACATATATACTCGGTTTTGCCCAGTTTTACGTAGTTGGTTTTTTAGCCAAACTTGGTACATCTCTAATTTCTAAATTGATTATACATTTTTACAAACTTCTTTTCATTTTAAAATAAATATTCACAAATAAAATCCACATATTCACTTATGACACTCCTGTATCTGTATGTAGTGGAAACAGTAATTTTGCTAGTTCATGTAAAATATACTAGGTGAATACTACAGTGGCTACTTTGTATTTAATTTGTTTGAAAGGCCAAATTACTCTTCTTTCTATTCCTTTATCAATCCGTAATAGCGTTACCGCATTATTGGCAAATTTCTGAATTTTTTTTTTTTACATTGAAAATACTGGGTCCAATCCTCAAACATAAACATTTCTAAGATTCAGCGTCATGTGACCAAATCAAATCCTAACTGACGCTTTCTGTATGAAATGCACCTGGGACCAAGGCTACATTAACTACACACAAAATAAACTACACAAACACACACAGTTACAAAATAAAAGTCCTAAAATGTATACAATAAAATCACAATGTATGGTTTATGTATTTAAAGAGCATGTCCACCCGAATTTTTTTTTTTTTATATTGTAATCCCCATGGGCTCCCAGCCCCAACCGCATAATTTATTTTTTTAAAAAGCCCCCCAAACTCTACTTACCTCCCCTCTTTCCTCCGCCGCGCTCCCGGCCCTCTGCTTGCTAGAAAATGCAAGCAGAGGGGCGGGACCGGCAGCCGCGTCTGTGATTGGCTGAGCGGCAGCCAATCACGGACGCGGCTGCCGGCAGCTCACTTCGCCGGAGGAAAGAGGAGAGGTAAGTAAAGTTTGGGGAGCTTTCTAAAGGTAAAAATATTGCGGTTTGGGGCTGGGAGCCCTTGGGGAATATACTATATAAATCATTTTATGCTAGGGGGAGGGAATCGAGAAGGGAGGGAGAAGGGAGGAGAGGAGGGCGAGGGAAGACTGCAGTACGCATGGCAAAAATCTACCTGAGGCCAGGAAGCAGGCAGTGTCCTATATGGACCTGCTAGCCTCCTGTGGGCAGTTTTTGGACTTTGGGGGGGCACTACCGGAGAACCCTATGGAGCTTGGAGTGTGTAAGGATTAAACTACACTACATGGTGGGGCCAGTAGTTGGGGGGATTATAGTTTTGGGGGTGGACATGCCCTTTAAAGGGGAACTGTGGTCCAAAAGTGACTTTAGGTAAATTGAGGTAAATTGATAGGAATTGCTCCCCTGGGATTTTTTGAAATTTATTTCCATTGTTTATTTTGCATAGTTTTGAAGATATTTACATTTTTGTGTGTGATATGGCAGCAGCATCACCAGGTCCCCTGCACTTCTTGCTTCCTGCTCTGAAACTGTCAGTCAATCTGTCTTGTGTCTCCTCCTCCCCTTTGCAGCCCCCCTGGTCCCTCCCATTTATGGACCCCATGGTCCCTCCAGTTGCAGGCCCCCCATAGCCCATTATCTTACAGCCCCATGTGGCCCCGCCCACCCGTGGACGTCTAAGCCCCCCCACTCATGGGCGTCTAAGCCCCATCCACTCATGGGTGTCTAAGGCCCGCCCACTTGCGGGTGTCTAAGCCCCACCCACTTGCGGGTGCCGTGGGTTACTCAGACCCCCCTTACCTTCTCTGTCAGGACTTCACACAGCAGAGAGGGGGAGGCACTTCCTGTCTTCCTCACACACTGAGGGAGTCTGAGGCTGTGCTCGCCGGTGACACTGTGCAGGAGAAGCCTCAGGAATGTCACAAGTCAGTCTCCCACCCATTAACTTTCTGGTCAGTCATTTCTGTATATCTTTGGCTGTGGAGCAAGTAGAGAAGTGGTTGATGGCTCGTTTTAAGGGTAGGAAACTTGCCTTTCATTTAAACTTAACTTATTTAGAGACCACAGTTCCCCTTTAAAATGCAAACTTCCCTGTTGCCACCTGCCTTTGGTGAATGCTGAGAGTTGTAGTTTTAAAAGATCTGCAGGGCCACAGGAAAGACTTTCAGTCTTTCAAGGTCAAAAACACAAAAGCTTTACAAAATAATAAAATATGTTGCCCTTTAATTTCATTCATCTTCCCACTGGATATATATAACTGAATCTGATTTGCAGATAAGGGAATTCTATTGTGACCAGATACTGTACGTTCAGATCGTTTCGGTATCTGGTCACAAAAGAATTCACTTTAGAAAATCGTGAGTGCGGCTCTCATTATCTTCAAATTATAGTACATAACTGTGGTTAGCAGCCTGGAGAGAACAGCACCAACATTAATAATACAAGAGAAGACATTGCATTTTGATTTATATAACTGAATTTGCTTTACCACAAAAAAATCAATTGTTAAAAAAAAGATTTACCAAATAATGAAATAAAAATATATTTAATGTTATTCAATATTCTCACATTGTACACAGACAAGTAATACATTATAGCAAAATGTTTTCTAGGTTTTCATGTAAACCTATTCATCTCCATGTTAAATATGTTGTTTGTACCCATCTCGATATTTGTCAACTTGGATAGGAATATTTATTAATAAGCTGTTATATTTATTTAAGTCTAAAGAGTTTGTTGATTTTGTGAGGCTTTGTTTGATGAAGCACTACCTGGTTAGGCCTACAGTCCAACAACTGCTGGGTCATTAATTCTTCCATGAGAATGAGATTGACTGCTACATACCAATTCAAATAGCTGACTATCTTTCCAAATACAATGTGAGCAAATTTAGGATACTTAGCATGTATGTGGATGAATAGCTTATGATCTATGGATATAAAATCCTATTTCTTGCTATAATAGATAAGATTTTTTTAAAAAATTAATAAATTTAAATATATCATTTTATATTTTTCATTTATATTTTTAGTTGACATTTCAATTACCGGACTATTTAAAACTTTAAACTGTTGAACTTGTAAGTAAAAACGCTGTTGTGTTAATTGAAAATAAAATACCTTTGACTTTCATTGCTTTCCTCACAACACAATATTTTCAGTCTATTTCTTATTGTCTTTGGGAGTACAATCATATTCTATCTATTCCAATTTAACTTCCAACCCCCATGACGTAGCGTCTGTACCCAAGTTGCCTGATTTTTATATGTATTAGACTATTTTATAATTTTATATCTATATTTTTAGGTACCACCTGATATTCTGGACATTTCAATACCTATTGGTAAACATGTAAGTAGAAAACAAATGCAGCTTTAAACTTAAATACACACTTGCCTTAAATAATAAAGTTTAATTCTATTATTTGTTACCTGACTTTTGCTCTTAGCCATACCTCTAAATAAGGGCTGTGAAACCCATTTCATACTTATTGTTTTATCCAAAAGAAAATCTTTATTTCTCAGGGACAAATACTTTCTCCTGTCTCTCATATTACTTCTAAGCTGAGGTTGCAATTCTTACTTATCTATGGATTGGGCAAATGGGCAATCGTTCGCCTATGGACTGCAGGATCGCTCGCGGCAAACGGTCAGTCGGGATTTTATTTGCCCTTCTTTACCCAGCCTTAGGTTGTGTTTAGATCTGTACATTACTTACCAAATTTACCTTTGTTGCTCTCCGGTCCATACACCTCTCTCAGTCGCAAGATGGGATGTGGGACCGAAGTAGTAAAGATAGTTTAGGTAAGTAATGCGCAAAGTCTAAATAGAATCCATTGGTGAGGACAGTGGTTTAGATAGTAGTATACACAGGGTAGTATACACAAGAAGAAAGTGGAGAGTGGGGGAGGTAAATATAACCCTTAGAATAAAGTCTAATCATTTATGAGTAACTAATGTAAATCTTGCCACTTGCTATAATACACAATATTTTTTCATATAAAATAAGATATATTTTTTTACTTTAATTTAAGGTTTCATGTTAAAGTAACAGAAATTTTAAACATGTTGGTGAACATGTAAGTAGATAAACTAAAATTAACATTAAACAAAAATTAAAATACACTTGAATATCCTAAAAAAAAATTTTCAACAAGATGAAGACAAATCCATCGTAAATTACCTCAATAAATTTGTAGAATGATGTAAATACTTTTGTTTCCTTCTACCTGTTAATTTTTTTGGGGGGGATAAGGGCACACATAGGTAATTTCCTCATATTTATTCTCAAAAATTGGTTAGGATTACATAGTAAAAAAACCATGCAATGACCCAGGCAATTAGGATTCCAATTTTGTTTAATTAAGTTGCAGTATTTCCTTTAAATGATCCCTCATCCCATCTCTGACTGCATCCTGTGAGAAAAATATTGAAGATTTCAAACTTCCTGCCTCCAGTACTTGAGTCACATCACCGACATCTTCTCCTCCCATATTCCAGGGGTAGAGCTTGCTCACATAATGTAAGACAGGTAGTACCTGTTATGCAGGAGAGATTGGTCACATGACAAAAGCTTGTGAATGCAGGAAATGTTTGTGTTTATTGCTAAACCTTTCCAGCAATATAATTTTACAAATTATACTAAAGATGTGATCAGTGTTATTTTAAGTATAACAGAAGGGCTTTTTAAAACTTATCTACGGACAATAAACGTTGCCCTTTGAGCTGGCCATACCTACCTCGACATTATATTCATTTAATCTTGATGGATGTCGAATCGATTGTAATGTCAATGGGAGCAGCAGTTTTACTTGCTGACGTACCCATGTACAATTGATATTGCAATCGTAATATCTATTGCAAAATGATTGGCCTGGCAGTTTTCAGAACTTCACACGAACTTGTGATGTAAGTTTATAGTGTATGGCGCACTTAGTATTTGAAGATTAGTATGACTTTATTTGGGCAATGAGCACCAAAACACTAATTTCTGATGGTTTATTACAGTTTTTTAGCAGCCGGTCTGTAATATAAAATAAACAAGCGGACATTTTGGTTGTTTTTGTGCTGTGTGCCATAGACTTATTATTGATTAAAAACATCTGTAGAAATTCTTCATCTTTCTTAAATGTCTAACCCATGCAATTCACAGACTTACACTTAAATTTTTCTACCCATTTTCCTGTGCAATGGGATGTTTGTTTCCCCCCCACAAATATTTATTAGGGTCCAACTGGAGAAGCTCCAAAAAGAAAAAAAAAGGCAACAGAGAAAGGCACAGGTTATTGTCCAGTCAAACTAAACTACTGGACAACAGAACAGACAATCAGTATTTCACTGCAAGCATGCTGCCTTAGCTGGAAACAGCTTGCATGCACAGGCTGAATGTTTGTAGGAAAGATGTGCACAAAGCCTAAAGACACCACAGGATTCAGTATCAGGTAAACAGTCTCTCACAGATTCCAGTTTTGATCACTTTGAATTGCCCAAAGACTTGGCTAGATAGGAAGAGGGCCCCACCCTTTCACCCAACTTACCTCCTTATCTGTCTCCTTCCCATTTGACCCCTTCTACCAATCTAACCTTTCAGGGGCCCTGTGAAATTGCACGCTCTCTAAAAGGCTGGCAGAAATTGCTTCCTATCATACCCCTTTGACCTAGCCACTTTATAAGGACCCTACTTTTATGAAAATCGAGTTGTCTCCCTCCGGTCGTACTTCAGCACGTCGCGCCGCATGGAAACAAATGAGTGACCATGATCCATACGGTGAGAGGAGCCGGCACTGCAAAGGAAGGAGAGCACTGCTAAAATTAAGTACATATGCGCATATGCGCATATACACATATAACGTACACGCCAAACTTTTTTTATATCACTGTTTCTAGCAATGAGGACTTGTCTGGCCTCACATAACTTTTAAATCGTCTAGATGTCCACCGCCTATGCGCCGTATGTTATTGGTCGTGTAGTCCCCTTACATGTGCCTCTGTCCCCATGTGAAATGAATGGGAGCCAACTCGCTGGGGGGAAGGCCTAAAACAGCTAAGCCCTTTCTCATACTGCTATAACTGAAACTGCGACAGAGGACGACCTGACTGATGAATCAATAATTGCCTGACATTTTTTGGCCTAGCTTTCAGAAACTGCCCCAGCAATGCTAATGGACACATTAAATCTCCTATTGCATTGAGACTAACGTCTGACCTTTTCCTGTCTGGTCCGTCTTGGAAGTCCTCAACCTTATCTCTAATCTGTCTTCTAACTTTAAAACATCTGTTACTTGAAGCCCTTGCTTAGCTGACACCGACCGTAGTATCATCTCGCTCACCCTGAAGGCCCCAAAAAGTGCCAATGAAAAAGCCGTCTTAAACATTAATGCTTCGTAGTCTGAATAACAAATATCATCTAAATTCCGCCTAAGGCACAAATTTGGGTAAGTAATTGGTCTCCTACTGTCCTGCCTTAATCTACCCCCGTCGGAAACCTTTTAATGCCTGCTTAACTACCGGATCTTGTCCAATCGACCTCACTGCTCATACGAAGACAAAGGATCACCTCTATCCTACTATTGACTAAAGCACAAGAAGTCCTTGGCGATGCATTTTTTCAATCCACCATAACAAAACCTCCCGATTGTCTCCAATCCCAAGCTGTTTCCCCCTACCCTCTTCGCCAGACACCAATCTTTCCATGCTCTGATGTACTTAGACCATGTAGATTGTGACAGTTGAGTTTTTTATTAGGTCCTGCAGCCCCCTGCCCCCAAGTCCCAAATCGAACTGGGCATGGGCGTTGTGATGATCCGCTGTTGGAGCCAGGTGTCTGAAACGCTCCCACTGACAACGAACAAAGCGTCCGCGATGTTATCTTAATCCCTGGATGTGCCTAGCTTTTAACCAAATGTTCCACTGCAAGCAACGCAAGACTATGTGTCTAAGTAATCGATTACTGGCGGGAAGAAAGCTGATAGGTGATTGATTGCTTGTACTACGCTGGCATTGTCCCAATGGAGGACTACTCTCTTATGTTGCAGACTGGTTATCCAGAGTTCTACTGCTACAATGACCGGGAAAAGTTCCAGAAAAGTGAGGTTACGTGTGAGGCCTTGCTCCGCCAGTGAGCTGGCCACTGTCCGCACTCCCACTGCCTCTTGGAAATATGCCCCGTAGCCATGCCTGCCTGGATGCATCTGTAAAAAGCTTTAATTCAGAGTTGAAACCTCAACCTCTTGCCATGTTGACCTGCCTTTGTAGGTCTCCAGAAGGAGCTCCACCACCGCTAAGTCATCCCTAACCCTCCCTCCCGAGGTGTACAAATGTTGGCTTAGAAACCCCTTTAGTGGCCAGGGACAACCTGCGGGAGAATATCCTGCCCATTGGCATGATTCTGCAGGCAAAGTTAAGCTTGCCAAGCAAGCTCTGGACCTGTCGAAGCTGCATTTTCTTTGAATGTCTTGCCTGCTCTACTAAAATCTCAAGGTCGGTGAGCTTGTCGGTGGGCAAGCGAAATTCCATCGCTCCTGAGTCTAACTCGATCCCCAAGAATTTTATCACAGTAGATGGACCCTCTGTCTTCTCTTCCGCCAACGGAACCCCAAAGTTATTAATTCTCCGCATTGTCTCGAGCAGAACCTGACACTGAGAGGTTCCTGGGCGGCCGATAAACATTGGCAACCCAACAAGTGAAAACAATTAGGGTGTACTGGCAGAAGACGAAAATCGGACTCAATGTCCGTTTTTGCTAACAATGCCCCCTGTCCAGCCAGCCTCAACATTTGCCTGTTTCTTTTTTGGGCACCAAACCCAATGGGGATACCCTGAGATTAGGGGAAGGGGGGGCGGGGAAGGGACCTGCCATTCGGCCTGCCTGAACCTCCTTCGCCAATTTTTTTTCCACAACCCTTTTTTGTGCTAGTACAGATTTCAAAGTACTGGCCTGACGGGGATGGTCAGTCAATTTAAATGGTATTAGGAACCTGAAAGTGAAACCCTGCTCCAATAGTTCTGCTGCCTTTTTGTCTTTATAAAGCTTTAGGAAAGGGGACAACGCGTGAACGTTCACTGGTGTCCTCCCCTTTTCCTGAACTGTCATGTGACCTGCTCTGCGGTTTTCCTCTTTTGAATCATCTTGAGAACCCGTGGGAGCCTCCGCAGTGAGAACACTCATGTTTAAATTTGCATGACAGCCCAAACCTACATTGGCCCAGCAGAAACCCTTTTTACTAAATCCAGCTGGTGAGGTGGGTTGTTGTCCCCCACCAGCGGCGCTCTGAAAGGGGGGAACTGGGGGCCTACTGGGACACATTAACTTGAGCCATAAGCCCATATCTCTGTGGTCCCATTGTATCCCTGGCCTAACAGCTTTTCTCTGCCTAAACTGTTCATCATATTTGAGCCAAGCGGAGCCGCCAAATGTTCGGTAAGCTTCAAATATGCAATCAGCGTAGCAGAATAACGCTGGGCGGACATTGGGCTGCCGTTCGCCTGTGACACTCCCGAAGATTAGAAATGATTGCAGCCAGTTAAAAAAGGTTCTGGGGATAAGTCGCAAGCGCCTACTTTCCTTGTCCTCCTTTCTATCATCTTCCTTTCTATGTCCTTTTTCTTGTGTGTGACGTTCAAACGGCAGCAGGGAAAATAAATCTAAGTATTCTCCCTTCCATATACGCTCATGGACCTCTGGCTTGAGATGGGCGCCTAATGGACCCTCAAAACACAGATAGTTGGAGCCTTTTGAATAGTCGGATAAGTGCTGTGTTTTACCTGCATCTGGAGCTTGCGGTCCAGCCGTGGAAGGAACTCCTTCTCCGTGCCGAAACTACTGTACTCTCAGTTCCTATATCTCTCAGAGCGGGTTCCCCTACCCTTGTAGGAACGCTGCCTGACCAAGCTCTAGTGGGATCCGCACCACTTTGAGGACCATTGCCCGGGCCTGTTGCCCCTGGGACCCCGAAGTAAATTTTTCCTCCCATTTCTTTAACAGTTCCCGCATGCCCCCCAAAAAATCACCTATCATGCCTGCCTCTTGAGAGGAACCCTCTGATGCATTTGCTACCGCGGGTCTGTTATCTGGTGTGGTGGTGATGTGTGTTATTAGTGTGTGAGGTGCTGCAAATTGACCCCCGTCTGGGGACTCACCAAGCTGGTCAGCTCTTGCATTGCCGACAGCTGCTCCTCCCCTCGGTGCGATCGTTGCTTCTGGAATGCTGACGACACTCCTGACGCTTGGGACTGGCTCCTCTTCTGAATCCAAAGTGCTGGTGTAGACTCTAGATGCACTGGTTGTATGTCCTGGTGCTGCGTCAGCCGGTGGAGCGGTGGTGTGTGAAGATCTGCCAGTGGCCCCTGTGGCCGTGCCATGAGTAGGGGTGCTGTGGCTCCTCCCTGCAGCTGGGATGCTGTGGCTCAAGTAGGTGGAGGCTCTTTGCTGCTTGTCCCCTTTCTGCTGGGATCTCCCTTTTTTTGCTCTGGCCCTGCGCCATATGACAGCTGCTGGCGCGGCCGAGAGATGAAGGGGTCTCCTCTGCGCGTCCTGTGGGGCTGTGTGCTGCTCCTGCTCCAAACCGGCATTAGGATGCTGGCCGCTCCGTGAAACCGGAAGTCCCGCCCCAGCTGTCGTAACTTCCGGTGTTGGGGGCGGAAGTTGAGTGCGGCCTTGTCTCTCTGCTCTTCCTGTGGGGCCGGATGTTGCCTCTGGAGACCTCCCAGGCCTACTTCCGTTCTGGACGCTGCTGCTTCTCCTCCGGCGCGAAGGGCCTGGTATGGAGTCGGGGCTTAGACGCTCTGGCGGGCGGGCTCTTCTCCTGAACTTGGGACGCTCCTCTTCTGGCGATGTGGTCATTGATTGTGCTGTGCCGTGAAGCCATCTATCTCCGCGGACCGCTGCTTTCGCCCGTAGCTCTTGGATGAGGCGCTCAATCTCTCGCATGATGCAACAGTTCCTCCGCTGCACTGCCGGCCCTCTGCTTGCGAGAATGCAAGCAGAGGGGCGGGACCGGCAGTCGCGTCTGTGATTGGCTGAACGGCAGCCAATCACGGACGCGGCTGCCGGTCTATCAGTGCAGCGGAGGAAAGAGGAAGGTAGTAAGAGTTTGGGGAGCTTTTGGAAAATACTAACCATGCGGTTGGGCTACCAGACATGGGGGAGCAGCATATTAAAAGGCTTTTACGCTAGGGGAGGGATAGTAGAACGGGAGGGAGAGGGAGGGAGAGGGGGGAGGGAGGGAGGGGGGATAAGAGGCTGCAGTACGCATGACAAATATCTACCGGAGGCAAGGTAGCAGGCAGAGCCCTGCTAGCCTCCTGGTGGACAGTTTTTGGGACTTTAGGGGGGGTCTACAGGAGAACCCTATGGAGCTGGGATGTGAGGTAAGGATTACACTACACTACATGGTGGGGCCATTACTGGGGGGGATTATAGTTTTGGGGGTGGACATGCCCTTTAAATCCTCCTGTTGCTGAGACCCCTTCCCTGCCAGCCATGATCCCATTGGTTACAGGACCTTGGGATTCCTTTCTCTCATTGCTTGAATGCTAGTGTAATTTCATTTGAGTATTCGGCATACTTTAGTTTCTGGATATAATTTTTGTAAGTAGGTAACTAGGACATAATTTCAAATCCATCAGACTGTGTATGGGCTCATGGGTGACTGATTCCCATGCTGCATATTGTCAGGCTGTGTCTTCATTTACTACATGTTGCAAACAGATTCTAATCGTAATCGCATGTGTGGCAACATTAAGAACACATGTTTCAGCAAAAAAACAAATACAGAGATTTGTGTTACTAACCAATAGTTAGTAGTCACAGCTGACAGCTTGTCTGCATTATAAATTCAATGTTTACCTTGCCTCGATTGCAAAGTTACCTTCTTATGTTCAATTCATGGCCTTAAATTAAAGTGCTTCCCTAACCTCAAAATATGTGAGCAGAAATTCTGTTTTGTTGGAAATATTTCCTACTGAACATAGTCCTGTTCATAGTCCACCCTTTGTTGGGTATGTTATTGCATTTACTATCACCGTCTGTTTAGGAGTAAAAAGTATGCCAGATCACGTCAACAATTTCAAAGTACTGTTCCTTTTCCCAGGAGAATATCTTTTTCATCACTCAAAAATGCTGAACATGTTACAAAGGAGAAGAATGGTTAAAATGCACCAGGAAAGAAAATGTTAATGGAAACCCCTGGGAGTACAATAGACAGACTATACTTACTGCTAAGCTGCCTCTGCTTCTTTACTCTGGTTCTACCCACTTCCTTGGGTATGGAGTTTTAAGGAAAATTATAACCTTTAATTTACCTTTAGTCCTTTCTGTATACCCACTCATATACTGACCATTGTGTGCCAGAAGACTTTTTTTGTGGATTTTGATTTGATTTAATTTAATGCATTTTCACTGTAAGAAAACTCCCCAAAAATAGGGAACATTTTATATTGTTTCCTTTTTAACACAAATTGTACTTTTGATCCAGGGATCCCCAGCCCCTCCTTTTAAGACTAGGCACAATGGGTGGGATAATAAGTGTAGATTTAAATTGGCAAATGTTTTTATTCATTTCTTTAATTAACCTATCAAACAATCTTAATATGTTATTATGTTTTTATGAACTGTGAATTTAGTACTATTTTGAGATATTATTGGATTTGGAAGTGATATATGTAAATAAATCAATTGTTTTCAAAATATGATTGTTAGTGTTAATTTGTAAAAAAAGGAGAACTGCAGTAAACTAATTACCCTTCATTCTTCTTGTTCTACAGGATTTGGCCAGTAGGGGCCACTGTGTAAAAGTATAAAAGGGAGATCAACCATTTGCTCAGCCTCTTTTTGACTTGGAGTTTCCCCAGAGGAGCCTGGAACCTTAGATACCAGGTAGGACCAGTTAGTGGGAGATTGGTCCCTGTGATAGATCACTCTAGGAGTGGTAGATAGATGTAGTGTAGCTAGTGAGCAGCCTGAGCTATTACAAGGTGAGTTAGTAAGGGTTAGTAAGACTAGAGTCCTGGGTATACCACCCAAGAATAGGCACATAGTGCCAGACATAGGGATACAAGATTCCACTACAGTGATCTGAGATCTGGCATTTACAAGCTGATTGTTATTTACATTTACAAGCTGATTGTTATTTATGCTGTTTCTGATTCCTCTGGTTTGTGAGTGTTTATGTGATATCTGTGCCATGCTATGTCACCTCTATTTTGCTAATTGCAATGCCTTATTAATATTGTTCTGTTAATAAATAAGATACAGTTTAAATTCAAGAACCACTGGTGCCCATTTGTTGCATTCTACCTACAATGGTAGTTCAGCAACACCCTGCCTCCAACATATGCGGGGGCCAATTCCTGATAAATAAGAGTTTTGTGCATAGAATTTGGAGCAATTAAGTACCCCCATTTTACTATCGCCTTCCATTTGGTGCCCAACATGGGGCTTGAAAAGGGTAAAGAATTTGTTTGCGGGAATTTTCTATGGTTCTTTGCTCCTGAACCCCCGACAACCCACGACATGCCTCTTTGCCATTGATCATGTAGCTGGGGGTCGTTCTACAGAATTAATGAATGAAACGCTAGCCTGCCCCCCACATTTCGTGGGATCCCATTTCCTAGCTAAAAATTATTCAGCAGTAACTGGATATTTCACCTTATTTCACCACATTTCTGCATAGCAATCCAGAGGAGCTGAATGATGATACAGGCCCTATTCCATTTTTGCTGTAGGGACTCTTCCAGTTGGCTGCCCCTTTATTTGAATTTGAGGAGTGGCAGGAGCCTAGTTTGCAGATTCTAGAGGATTGTAATTGCTCTGAGAGAAAAGGATTCGTTTAACTGAAAACCTGCTTCCTCCTGCTACCCGAGTGGTAAAAATGATTTACAAGGGCCATCCTGAAGCCTCTGCTAAAGACTGTTTAAAGGCATTAGAAAATGTGTATGGCACCTGTGAAATACTCATACTTGGGGCCACATGTTTAAAACAAAGGGAGAAATAGGATGTTTCTGCTTTTATCCGATGCTTGGAAGATGTTCTGTGGAAGCTGGTGTCTAAAACTATATCTATTGGAGAAGTTAATGAAAAACGGCAAAACCAGCTCATGTCTGGGATGATGGGGGGGGCATCCCGTAGCCATTGAACTTCGCATAATGTATTGTCATGTGCCTCTGCCAACACTTGGTGAGCTCATGAACATGGTGAAGAAGCAAATAGCAGAACTCTGACATGTTGCAAATGGAGAATTGCTCTAGTCAAAACAACGCAAAACTACAGCAAAGGGAGGTCAAGTGTGCGACAAAGAAGAAGTATTCAAGTATCAGCCCCCTGATTACACCTGTTCCACTGCCCATCTGGAGAGCTTCCTTTGTGGGCAGACTGGGCATCGAGTCCATCAGTGTAATAGACAGCTGTCCAGGACCAGAAGAAGAAGGCTGCAACCTGTAAGTCTTCCTGGTGTGGGACGCGGATGCACATTTAATTTGCTTGTAAACGGTGTACCTGCTACTGCATTGTTTAACACAGGCTCTCAATTGGCTATTATCCACAGGTCTTTCTACCAGAAATACCTCAATCATATTCCTTTGCTGCCTGTTGTCCCTGTTCCAGTATTTGAGGTGGGGAAGGGTTCTGTTTATAAGGATGGCTGTCTTGAAGTGCAACCACACATCCCTGGGTTAGTAGGAGACAATGATCCTCTCTTAAAAGTCATTGCTTATGTGAGCCCCCTTCCCAGTGAAAAAAATCTACACCTGTGATTGGCTCTAAAGTGAAATCTGTCGAGGATGCCTTCATTAAGTTTCTACAGCCGAAAGAAGGTACCCCCCTAACCATATTACCAGTAGCTCCAGAGCTGCAGGAGATTTGCCAGCCCCTGAATCTCCTGGTGGTTGTGTTGGAAACCCTTGGCATCCAGTAGACCTTCCAGCAGGGGTAGTGCAAATCCTCTAGGTCTATGTGGAGATTGTACCTGTTTCAAGTGGAAGTTTCTTTCTGTTAGAAACTGACCCAGAAGAGGCTTCAAAGAAAGGCTGGAAAATAGTTCCAGATAGGAAGGACTATCGTTTTAAATGCCCTAGAACTGATGTGGTCACCTCTCATTTAATAGTAATTCCAGCCTGGCAGACAGCAGCCCACTGCTACTTCATGGAATGTTTAGACTCCTGTCAAATTGGAAGTGTCAGAGACTCAGCTAAATTTTAATCTTGATGATTCTGATCATCACCCCGGAATACCAACAGGTGCTGGAGAGTAGACAAATAAATGAAAGACCAATAGATTATTGTGGAATCACAAAATCCTTATGCTTTGCCTATAGTTACTGTCCGAAAGAAAAATGGAAGTGTTTGTTTATATATGGACAAGTGCATCATTTCTGATCAGTACACACTGCCACGTAATAATGAGGCACTTGATGCTTTGCATAGCAGTGCTTGGTTCTCAGTGATGGACTTAAGATCTGGATATTACCAAATTCATATGTTTGCAGAAGATCAGGAAAATACAGCTTTTATTTGCCCATTGGGGGTTTTACCAATTTACCCTAATGCCTCTGGGTATAAAGTGGGGCTCCAGCTACCTTTCAGCGCCTTATGGAAAAGGTCCTGGGAGACTTGAATCCAAGGAACTGCATAGTGTATTTTGATGAAATTATTGTTTTCTGCTCTACCCTGGAGGAGCATGATAAATGATTGTTCAGGGTGCTTGAGCATCTTGCCCACAAATCTGTGCGTTTTGTGGGACAGCTGTGCTAAATTGGCCATGCCCAAGCAATCTAACTGAGCTGAGATCCTTCTTGGGATTTTGTAGTTATTATCGGAGATTTATTGAGGGTTACTCTAAAATTGCCTATCTACTAAATTGACTGTTGAAAGTGGACAATATTGAAAAACACAAATATACTCTCTTTAAAGATACATGGACCTCTGCTTGTGAGAAGCAAAAACTCCCAGAAGCACCTGTACTTGCCTATCTTGACCAACAAAAGCCTTGTGTTCTGCATGTAGATGCTAGTTACGAAGGGTTGGGAGGCATCCTTCATCAAGAATATCCTGGGGGATAAAAACCGGTTGCATATGTCAGTCGAAGTCTCAGCCCTACTGAAAGAAATTATCCTGTACACAAACTAGAATATTTGACCTTAAAATGGGCTGTCACGGAAAAGCTACATGACTATCTTTATGGTGCCCATTTTGAGGTAGGAATTGATAATAATCCTTTAACATATATTTTAACCACTGCCAAATAAGACTCTGCAGGGCATCGGTGGTTGGCTGCTTTGTCTAATTACCAGTTTTCTGGGTAGATGCCCTTTCAAGACGCCTTGTTCTACATCCTCAGCAGGAAGAAGATGAGTGGTAAGAACTTCCAGGCCTAGCAGTGGCTGCTCTTTGTGCTACAGCAGCTGTGCAGGGAGATTGTGTAGCTTTCTCTGAGTTACGGCTGGTGGACTCCCTTGGTGGGACAGAGGACTCTGGTTCTACTATGAATTGCTACCCCACAGCACTAGGGGTATACTAAATAAAGAACACAAAATATGATACAGTTACAAAAAAGGGATCCTGTGATTTGACATGTGAAAACCCTGCCTGTCTTCTGCAGAAAGAAAATAGTTCAGAAAAACAACCCAATATCTTGCCCATTGCATGATTACTGCAGTGACCTTCTCACTCACATAGGATTTTATAATGATTACGCATCTGTTTTAATCTGAATTTAGTGTGGCATGTGCCATTTATCTGTAATATAAAAGTGATTGTTTATCAGTTTATTTACTGTAGAAGGTTTTCATCATTTTAATTTTTAGTATTTGTTTCCTGTTTCAAAGTCTGCCATTATTTTTTAGTTTCCCTGACACTTTTAATATTCTGAGACACTGTATAAATAAAAACAGAAACTCATATATCATCAGAAATATGTTTTACTGTATTACTAGTTCTTCTGGCTGGTACCAATTTATACTTGCGCCTATAATCTACTGTATGTATGCACTTAGAGGTACAAAACGTTGCCTGTACTATTAATTTGCAGCGATCAATTAGATGTGATTGGTTATTGCAATTAGATAAAATTGAATTGTTTGCTGCAGATAAATAGCACAAATTTTAGCAACATATCAGCCTCCTTGTGGTGTCTTGCCTCATACTTTTACCATCATTAACAACATCAAAATGGATTCAGGTCAACACTTCAAGAATAATTCAAAGAGTTAAGGAGTCTGTTTTGGTATACTTTTTTTTTTTTACCAAAACACTACTTGGACACAGGTACCACTAATCCAAATATCACCTTAATTAGTCAATTATCCTGCTAATGTGACATATGTCTATGTCATGTAAACTTTTCTTGCCCATTTTATGGGGTAGCCATCTTGGTGAGAGTTGGGTATAATGTGGCTATTCAGCTAATTTAAGGTGACTTGTTTTTTGTTAGGTAAAATACTGTATGCTGTTTTAAATAGATGTTGAAGGGGGTGAAGCAAAAAAGGGTGGTGGGCCCCACAAAATATTTTTCATAGGGGCCCCCACTAACATTAATCTAGCCCCTTTACATCAATAAAATAAATAAAACATAAATATTACAAGTTTGTTTGCCATTTTTTAAACTCTATAGAACAAACTAGAAATCTGTCAAAAAAAAGCCCAAAAGAAAGTCATTGACTTTTGCATCTAGCTGTTAAGAAATAATTTTCAAAAAAGAGATTTCTCTTCCTCTTCTAGAGCAGTGGTTCTTGAGGCACACTTGGCAACGCATCTTTTTCCTGAGGCGCACTTCTGTTCTTGATGTTGGACTTATAAAATGTAAATGATACTGGTGAAAATATTTCCACAGCCAAAATTCTGAGGCACATCATTGGGCCCCGGCATTCGCATAAGCAGTGAAATGTGATGAATGATTGTTGAATAATTAATGTTATCTACCTTCCTGGTTGTTCAAAGTTTTATTTTGTGCAATATAGAATTGTTTCCTGGAATGCAATGTACTTTTTGCTAGATTTAGAACTTGTATATCTGTATAAATCAGGTATTTCCAACCCGCAGTCCACCAGATGTTTATAAACTCCTAGAATTCCTTGGCTCCTAAAGAACTGGGAGAGCACCCATGGTGACCAGTCACAACCCCTCACCGGATGTTTAAAAACTACAAATTCCAGCATTCCTTAATTTTGAGGAGTTCTAGAAGTTGTAGAAGGGGTGTAATTACCAGGAAAGAAGGGGGAGCAATTGCAGGAGGACCGGGAGCCAAGGGGGCCTTCTTTTCCTATGACAGATATACCCTCCTCACAGAAAACCACTGTGGATGAAGCACCATAGGAGCCCCATAATAGTTTTGCTGGGGGCCCAGTGATTCCTAGCAGGGGTGTGACTGCAGGCGACTGGGTGAGATTGGAGGCCGGGCCCCCCTACCCTCGGTCCACGATGAGTTGTTTTTGTTTCCTTTATACGTGCGGGTGGGGTGCCAGGTAGGGTGGGACAGGAAAATCTGGGGTGGGGAAAATGAAATGTGAACTATTTTTACTAGTTAATTATTATTAATTATTTTCTAATGCTTTTATGGTTTCATATGCTCTTTAAACTCATGCATTATAACTACACTGAAACCAATACAGCCTGCTTCATATTCTAATGGAAGCCTTGCACTGTACTCCTTATATAGACAGGGGTCTAACTTTCGTCCCACTAGATATTTGAAAACAACAACTGAAGGGCTCCAGGTTTGGCATCCCTTGTTGTTTTGTTTTAATGGTTACGCCTCACATGGGGCCCCATAAGACCTTCACAGCCCCAGAAATTAAAGGGTAAGTATTGGTCCGACTTTGTATCTGACTAATCCATACAGCAGCAGGGACAGTTACTGGCTTCACTCTATCGATATCCTGGATTGATAACAGGTGACATTAACATCACTGTTCTCTTACCACAGGGTTAGGGTCGGCAGTGAGCCCACACACTGGAACAACCGAGTCACTCAAAATTAGACCCACTTGCAGAATGTGCAGCAGGTTGAGTTTGCCACCCATTTGCGCCCATCTTGCAAGAGTTAGTTAACATGTGCTCACATTATCTTGCATGTGTTAGAAAGGGGTCTTAACTGGGCAGATGTGGTGGGTGTTTTGTCTGAACTTGATGCCGTGTGCCACCAATTAAACTGACATTTAAATTCTTTAGTAAATCAAGAATACAGGGAGAACGCTGTATACAAGCAAAATGTTGGCTACGTATAGAGTGGATATAAAATCTCTACACATCCTAGAGAATTTGAGGGTTTTGTAAAATAAAGAAAGAAGGAAAAGCAAGAAGTTTAAAAGAAATAAGAAAAGTTAATAAAGAAATCCTATCCAATCCTGATTCTATTAGTGTCACATCCCCTAACTAATCCTAGTCAATTTTATTGCAGAACTCAGTTGTTTTGGATAAAAGTCTATCAGTCTGGTATATCTGGACTATTCGTAGAAATAGCACGAGAAATATTCACGAATGTATGGGTACTATAAATGCCCTAGAGCTAGTTTCTTCTTTATGTCCAGTTATGTAGCCTTCGATTTCAGTAACCCTCGAATGTATCGTCCGGTAACTCGAATGTATCGTTCGGTAACCTTTGAATGTATCGTCCGGTAACTCGAATGTATCGTTCGGTAACGCTCGAATTGGCCATAACCCTCGAATGTAGCATACGGAAACCCGGCAATTGCCCGATTGTGGGGAAAGGTACAGGGAGATGCAATAAAAGTTCTTATCATTAAAAATGGTGCTAACTTTGCCCCAACCAATCAGATTTTATTTAACATTTGAAAGCTAACATGTGATTGGTTGGGGCAAAATTAGCACCATTTTTAACGATAAGAACTTTTATTGCATCTCCCTGTTTGTGTGTAAAGAAGTTTTGGTGATATGTACATGCTCCCCAGACCATTTCCCAGGTGCCACATCCATTTACAATAAGTTCCTATTGCTAATTTAATTGTATTTAATTAACCCCAACGTTTTAAACTTCTTCTCCCCATTGACTTTAATGGATTCGTTTTCAAACTTCCTAACCTTTTACATGAAACTCGGCCATCTTTAGTTGCCAGTTAATTTTTTCATTTCCTACCTACCACTCTCTTGTAGTAAGTTTCATTGTTTCATTTCTTTTCCCCTATTAATTACCAAAGTATAACCTTTCTATAGAAAGGTGACCTAGTGAATTAATTTAACATAGTTTAGGTACAGTATATTGCAATGACCTTACTCTTGATGTCCTGTAAAGATTTTCAGGGGCAATCACAGGATTTTTTTCATGGACAGTGGTGAGCTCAGAGCATTACCAGCATTTTAGCCATACCCCCTTTTAAAGGCCATGTTTAATTGTTTTAGGTATATTAGAAGTTACCAAGGAGTTCCGTGACCATATAAAAGTATGAGGTATTATTATGTACAATTTTTCCGCATAAAGTGTCTCTGTGTATCCAGTGTTTACAGGGTAACCATTTTGAAATAAAAAATAACAAAAGTGGTATAAAGGTGATACCTTTATTGGCTAACTAAGATAATCATAGCAAGCTTTCAGAACATTCTAGTTCCTTTTTAAGCGATGAAATGTATTTTCTTCCAATCTTCAACAAGGATGCCATGTGTCCTCTGATATGACCGATTAGTAAATATACCTCCAATGTTTGGAAAGTCCAATAAGGGACAAATGTAATGTTTTGACCAGCTACATTCTAAACCCTCACCCACTTTTTTGAGGTAACACCCATTATAAAGACTACTATTGCCATTTTACATTGTTCAGCTGACTACATTGGGTAATGAATTGGAGGGCTAACTACACGGGTTAATAACCTGGAGGGCTGTCTAACACTGGGTAATGACGGGGGGTGACTACACTGGATAATAACCTGGATGTCTGATAATGCTGATTAAGCTGGGTAATGAACTGGAGGGCTGATTAAGCTGGGTAATGAACTGGAGGGCGAATAAGCTGAACAACACTGGGTAATAACCTGGATGTCTGTATGCTGATTAGCTGGGTAATGAACTGAGGGCTAAATAAGCTGGATAATGAACAGGAAGGCCGTAATGCTGGATAATGAATTGAAGAGCCGATAACACTGGATAATTAACTGG
The DNA here is from genome assembly GCA_019447015.1 of Hymenochirus boettgeri. Lineage (NCBI taxonomy): Eukaryota > Metazoa > Chordata > Amphibia > Anura > Pipidae > Hymenochirus > Hymenochirus boettgeri. The sequence goes on from CM033469.1 coordinate 123,905,582, forward strand.
AGGGCTGATTAAGTTAGGTATGAACTGGAGGGCTGATATTCTGGATAATGAACTGGAGGGTTCAATGCGGATAATGAACTGAGAGCTGAATACACTGGCTAATGAACTGGAGGGCCAATAACACTGGTTAATGAAACTGGAGGGCTGTAAATCTGAGTAATGAAACTGGAGGGCTGATTAATGGGGTAATGAACTGGAGGCTAATTGAGCTGGGTGGTGAACTGGAGGGCTAATTAAACTGGGTAATGAACTGGAGGGCTGATAATGCTCGATAATGAACTGAGGTCTATAAAGCTGGGTAATGAACTGGAGAGCTGATTAAGCTGATAAGGAACTGTAGGGGTTGATAACGCTGTGCAATGAACTGGAGGGCTTATTAAGCTGGGTAATGAACTGGAGGCCTCATTAAACTGGTAACGAACTGGAGGGCTGATTAAGTGGGTAATAACGATGATAATGCTGGGTAATGAACCGGATGGCTGATAACGCTGGGAAATAGAATGGAGGGCTGATAATCTGGGTAACGAACTGGAGGGCTGATAATCCTGAGTAATGAACTTTGGGCTGATTAAGCTGGGTAATGGACTGAAGGGTGGATTAAGCTAGGTTATGAACTGGATTGCTGAAAATGTTGGGTAATGAACTGAGCGCTGATTAAGATGGGTAATGAACTAGAGGGCTGATTAAGCTGGGAATGAACCGGATGGCTGATAACGCTGGTAATAGACTGGGGGCTGTATAACGCTGGGTAACGAACTGGAGGGCTGATAATCCTGAGTAATGAACTTTAGGGCTGATTAAGCTAGGATATGGACTAAGGCTGATTAACTGGGTAATGAACTGGGGGCTGATTAAGCTGGGAAATCAACTGGAGGGCTCATAAGCTGGGAATCAACTAGAGGGCTGATTAAGCTGGTAATGAACTGAAGGGCTTAAAAGTTGGGTAATGAACAGGAAGGTCAATAATGCTGGATAATGAATTGGCTGATTAAGCTAGGTAATGAACTGGGGGCTCATAACTGGATAATGAACTAGAGAGCTCGCTGGATATGAACTGGAGGGCTGATTACACTGGCTAATGAACTGAAGGGCTGATAACACTGGGTAATGAACTGGAGGGCTGAAAATCCTGAATAATGAACTAGAGGGCTGATTAAACTGGGTAAGGTCTTGAGGGCTAATTAAGCTAGTAGTGAACTGGAAGCTGATTAATTTGGTAATGAATGGAGGGCTGATACGCTGGGAAATGAACTGCAGGCTGATTATGAGGGTAATGAACTGGAGAGCTGATTTAGCTGGGTAATGAACTGGAGGGATGATTTAGGTGGGTAATGAACTGCAGGGCTGATTATGCTGGGTAATGAACTGGAGGGCTGATAATGCTGGGTAATGAACTGAAGGGCTGATTGAGCTGGTTAATGAACTGGAGGGCTGATTAAGCTGGTTAAAGGGGAACTGTGGTCCCAAAACAAGTTGGTCCAGTAAGAAAGGCAAGAATATTACCTGTTAAAACGAGTCCTGAACCACCTCTCTAGCATACACCGTTCTCATTCTATCATCAAAAGAAGAACAAATAGTTAAGGGGATGGATGGCTCCACAGTCCTGCCAAATCCCATGATCCCAACCCCTGTCGCCGACAAATGCATGCTCTAATATGCACATTCTCAGCAGGACCGGAACAGCAGCTCTGAAGGAAAATTTGATTGACAGTCGCGGCAGCCAATCGGATGGCGGAACCGGGAGCCAATCGGAAAGCTCCCTTACAGCACATACACACCCTTATTCTTCTGCTCGTGCACATCGGCTGCAGTTTCAGTGCTCCTGGAGTCCTGTTGGGAGTCATTTTTGTCGTTTAGTGCGTGAATGGCGTTGCGGATGCGGCGAATGTCGTTTTAAGTGCGTGATTGGCGTTGCGATGCGTGCGAATGTCATTCTAGTGCGTGAAGGCGTGTGTTGCAAGTCGTTTTAAGTGGTGATGGCGTTCGGATGCGTGCGATGTCGTTTTAAGCGTGTGAATGGCATTGCGGATGCGTGCGAATGTCGCTTTAAGTGCGTGAATGGTATTGCGGATACGGGCGATTATCGTTCTAAAGGCATGAATGGCGTTGCGGATGCGTGCAAATGTCATTTAGTGCGTGAATGGTGTTGCGGATGTGGCGAATCGTTTAGTGCGGAATGGCGTGCGGATGCGTGCGAATGGCGTTCTAAGTGCGTGATGGTGTTGCGATGCGTGTGTATGTCGTTCTAAGTGCGTGCACTTAAAACGACATTCGCACGCATCTGCAACGCCATTCACGCACTTAGAACGACATTCGCACGCATCCGCAAAGCCATTCAGGCACTTAGAACAAAATTGCACGCATCCGCGGCATCATGACGCACTTAGAACGACATTCGCACGCATCCGAACACCATTCACGCACTTAAACGACATTCGCACGCACCGCAACGCCATTCACGCACTTAAAAGACATCGCACGCATCCGCAACGCCATTCACGCATAAAATGACATTCACACGCATCGCAACGCCATTCACGCACTTAAACGATATTCGCACGCATCCGCAACACCATTCACGCACTTAAAACGACATTCGCACGCATCCGCAACGCTATTCACGCACTTAAAAAGACATTCGCACGCATCCGCAACGCCATTCACGCCACTTAAAATGACATTCGCAACGCATCCGCAACGCCATTCACCGCACTTAAAAGACATTCGCACGCATCCGCAACGCCATTCACGCACTTAAAATGACATTCACGCATCGCAACGCCATTCACGCACTTAAACGATATCGCACGCATCGCAACACCATTCACGCACTTAAAACGACATCGCAGCATCCGCACGCTATCACGCACTTAAAAAGACATTCGCACGCATCGCAACGCCATTCACGCACTTAAATGACATTCGCACGCATCCGCAACGCCTTCACGCACTTAAAACGATATTCGCACGCATCTGCAACACCATCACGCACTTAGAATGACATTCACCACACTCACAGCACATCACCACATATAACGACATTCAACACACTCACAGCACCAATCATGCAATATGACGACATAACAACAGCGTTAGTTTGTTAGGCCACGCCTCCGCATCCGCCCCTGTAGTGCCGAGCGGCTAATAGAAAATGCTTGTGATGTCACCAGCATCAGGAAATTGCATGCTGGGATTGTAGTTTTTGGCAGAACAGGAAGGGATGGAATCCAAGATGGCGGCGCCAAGTATGGACGTTATAAGGCGATTTTAAAGTATGTGTTTTTTGAACTGACGGCTGATTAAGCTGGGTAGTGAACTGGAGGGCTGATTAGGCTAGGTATGAAACTGAAGGAATGAGTAAGATGGGTAATGAACTGGAGGGCTGATAAGCTGGGTAGCTGGTGGCTGATTAAGCTGGGTATAAAACTGGAGGGCTAATTAAGCTGCATAATGAACTGGAGGGCTGATTAAGCGGATAGTGAACTGGAGGGCTGATTAAGCTGGGTAATGAACTGGAGGGCTGATTAAGCTGGATGGGAACTGGAGGGCTGATTAGCTGGAATGAACTGGAGGCTAATTAAGCTGGATAATGAACTGGATGGCTGATTAAGCTGGATAGTGAACTGGAGGGCTGAATAAGCTGGGCAATGAACTGGAGGGCTGATAATGCTGGGTAATGAACTGGATGGCTGATTAAGCTGGATAAGGAACTGGAGGGCAGATTAAGCTGGGTAATGAACTAGAGGGCTGATTAAACTGGATAATAAACTGGAAGGCTGTTAACTCTGGGTAAGGATTGGAGGGCTGAGAATGCTGGGTCATAAACTAGGGCGAGATAACACCGGGTAACGAACTGGATGGCTGATAATCCTGAGTAATTACTGGGGGCTGATTAACCAGATTCATCAGAAGGGCAGATCTTAAAAGTTACTGTCACTATCTCTTGACAAACCCATAGAAACTTCACAGGGATGCCAGTGAGAAACACTGCCCTAGAGGATAACTTCACTGTCAAAGGCTGTCTTGCATTTAGGCCCAGCTAGAGTCCTGTGCAGGTCTAATTTTTAGAACTACTCCCTCAACCTGCTTTGCTTGTGGGTTCCATAACACACCTGACCTGCAATGTGAGACCTGCGACCTGACCCACACCTGCTACCTAATGCCACCCTCACAACACAGCTTTCTACCCTAACCAAACCAAACCCTGCAGCCCTTCAAACTAGTGCAGTTTGCTCAAACCAACCTGCACATCATGTAACCACACGGTACCAGACCTGATGCAGAACAATGTCTATATAGGTTATTATTTTCAGTTTAATTCTTTGTAAGGCTTAGCTTATCCTTTAAGGTTTGACATTTTGTGCTGAAGATCACCTTCTGTTTCCTTATTCCAGCACCTAGTGGAGGATGTGACATGGATTATATATTAACTTTGCTTTTTTCTTCATTGTTTTACCACCACAAAAAGGAGTCAAGCATTATAATTGTTTTAATGGTTGCACACGCATTGGCTCACTGGCTGGGATTATATAATCTGGGCTCACATTTTGCTGGTTTTTTCCCACACCAGCTTCCTTGGTTCTGCTCCTGGTCATTGTCTTTTCATCCCTGACTCTAAATTCCATTTAGTCTCCAGAGTCTAAGCAATAAATAATAACCATTCTAGCTTTAGAACCCTGTCTTGGTTTTGACTTCACAGGGTACTGGTGGCCCAGACCTTGTATCCGCAATCACTCTGCTCTGGTAAAGGCTAGAGATGCAAACAGGTGAGTTTTTTTCCTGTTCCTAGTTTCGAAAAATCTGTTTGATCTGACGGTTTTTCAAAACTGGCAGTTCCAAGTAAAAAACAGGTTTGAAACCATGGTTCATCACTAGTGAAGAGTAAGTTTAAGGTACAAACACACATGCGGGTCAGTCCCCGATCGCACATATGTAAGAGCCTGTAAGAGTCTGTGCGCCTCTCTGCTTGCCAAATCTCCAGGTAACCTTGATGTGGGAGCAGTGTACTATAAAACACATAAATTGCCTAGTTTATTATGCTGTAAAATAATGTTGTTTCCCTTTAACAAAGTTCATGTTGAGATAAAAAGCACACATCTGATAAGAGTGGTTTTAGAAGAGGCCATTTGATCCTGTGTCTAATGATATGTGTTCTGAAAGGAAATTTACTTATGCATTACATACAGTCATTAACCTTTGAGTTAATGCTATATGAACTGCTGCAATTTACTAATGCATATTATATAGAACAGGCAATTCTGATTTGTTTGTCCTGCAATGTAGCTGAGATCAATTTAAGCTTACTGTCAGTAATTCACCAATTTACTCCATCTCTGTGCTTCATTAAGCTGGGAACCACAGTACCAATCTGTGTTACCACCCCTCTAACATAGGAACATAGTAACTGAGGTGGAATAAAGACATACCTCTATCAAGTCCAAGCTTTACTCTACTTTTAACCCTCCTAACAGTTGATCCAGAGGAAGTAAAAAAAAAAACAGCTAAAAAAAAGGGGGGGATCCTTCCTGACTCAAATGGCAATCGTAAAGTATCCCTGGATGAACCAGAACTACAGTATATGTATTAATACCAGTAATTCTTAATATGTTTTAGTTATATAAACGTATATAGCCCACTTTTAAAGCTATTCAGTGAACCATTACCACATTGCTGGAAGACAGTTCCACAGTTTCACCGTTCTCACTATAAAGAAACCTTTCCTAACCTGAAGGAAAAACTTATTTCTTCCAATCTTAAAGGATGTCTACAAGTCCTCTGATATGACCTATTAGTGAACAATGCACCAGAGAGTTTATTGTAGGCCCATTAATATATTTGTATAAAGTGGTCATATCCCCACAAAATGTCACTTCTCTAATGTAAACAGCCCTAAATTGTCTAATCTGCCTGCATAGTCAAGCCCCTCCATTCCCTTTATATTTTAATTGCCCTTCTCCAAACCGCACCACATATTTCAAATGAGGCCTTACCAGTGCCTTGTAAAGAGGGAGAATAATTTTTTTCTCTTGAATCTATTCCCCTCTTTTACAAGACAGTATCTAGCTAGCTGTAGCCGTTGTTGTCACACAGAGTTATTTATGGTGTAGGTGAACCAGGAATGTTAAACTCCAATGATCACCTTACATTATCAACATTGAATCTCACCTGCATTCTGCTTCCCATTTTGATAATCTATCTAGGTCTGCTTGCAGCAATTGTCCATCATTGAATTTTCCAAAGCTCGCATAATTAAAAACGAGACCTTGCTCTCAATGCCCCTTTCTATGTCATTTACAGATTTACTCACTTCTTCATAAAAATCAAGTAAATTTGTCTGGCACAATCTATTTCTCAAAAATCCATGCTGAAAACTACTAATAAGTCCAGTTCTGGAGACAAAGTCAAGGAATGATCCTGTAACAGGTTTCCAGCACCTTCCCTACCACTGATGTTAGGCCTATATGACCAGGTTGGTTAACGGCTACCTTTTTTGAATATTGGTATTACATTGGCTTCTGCCACTGTCAGTGACAGTTTCTGATGTAGCCAATGGGAAAACACTTCTTTGCAGAGCCAGTCTTCCATTGGCTACATTGCGGGTTGTGGTACATGACCAGAACACAGAGGGAAACTAAAGAAATAGTTTCACTCAAGAAGTGAACAAATCCTTTAAAGGGTAACCATGGTTTTGAATTCTTCCAAATTAGTAAGAATTATATAAAAAGCCTCCATTGTACCATCAAAGTAAAACCTAAATACATCTCTAGATAACATTTGTGAGAAGTTATTGCTGAAAAGTTCAGCAATATTACTTCCTGTTTGAACACTTCCTGTTTTCAGCCATGTGACCAGCTTGTAGTCATGTGACCAGCATCTGCCTGCATTAATAGGTCTCCATCTCAACTGTCATTTTTTCCCCAGACGGGGCAGAGGTCAGGTGATCTCACTCAACCCACTAGAAGCAGGAAGTTTGAACATTCACCCCAATGTAATGTCTCACAGACTCCAGCCAGAGATGATTGTCAGCCATTTTAAAGGTAATACTGCAGGCTTTATTCAACCCTAACTTGTTTTGAGACCACAGTTGCCCTTTAATGTATTGATTGAAAACCAGTAGGTTAAGGAGTTAAGCCTCATCCTGTTTTTAATCATCTTATCAGGAGAGACGGATGAAGAAAGAATAAACTTACCTTACATGCAATCCTCCGCTGCAGCAGTCGAATTTCTATAGTAACCAGAAAGTGGTCGGGACCTGTCACTGCTGCTGCTGCGGATCACGTGTAAGGTAAGTTTTTTCTTTCTCGTGCATGGCCCCTGATGAATTAATGGAAGAACAGGAGGTAAGGCATAGCTGTCCTTTAAAATATCAGCTGGTTTTGTGGGAGGTTTTAAAGTTAATTAGAAGAGGAGAAAATATTAGTTAAAGTTTTTTAATACAGCAAAGTTAAAATTGGACTTACCGATGTCAAACATCCACACTGGTACAGTTGGTATAACTCATTGTTCCTTCTAATTAACAACTTATTTACTTAAACCTAACTCAGAGTGTGTATCTAAATTACAGGATCAAGCTAGTTGCAGTTAACTAATGCAGTAATCTATCTGTGTTATTAAAGTTTTTTAAAGATAACTGTTTATTAAGAAGAACTATTAGAAAACTCATCTATATTCTGTAATTATCTGGAGATACTGTTTTCTTTCTTTCTGTTTACTCTACTTAAAGGAGAACGAAAATCTATAATAGATCAAATTCAGCTTATTCTTGTTCCCCACATAATGAGGACTTGCTATTTTACTTGCTAACCATTCCAATCATTGATTCTCCCTTCTTCCTGTTTCCTTGTGTTTCTCTGCTGCTGCTATGTAAGTCCCATTAAGTTTATAGCAATCTATCACCTGCCCTATGTCAGATAAATAGTCATGGGAAGTGAGGAAGATTAAGAGAACTGTCTGCTACAACAGTTCATGGAAAAGGTAGGACACTGATCTAATGTAAGAATGAAAGGTAGGGGGTCCCTGCAACAGTGCAGCTTCAAGAGAATTTTATGTCTTATCTGCAAATTAAGCTTTCCATTATCAAGGGTTTAGAAGCTTAAGATTGAAGAAATGATCTACTTTCTCGCTGTCACTTCTAGGACTTCACCCCCTCTACTGGTGTGCAAGCATATGGAGTCGCTTTCAGATTAACTGAAGGAAGCAATGGCACATGACTTCAATGCAGGAAAGGGCAGAGGAGACTAGATAGTGACTTTTATATAGAGGCCATTTTTCCCATCCTCTGAGTTTTGAATCATCTAAGACCTTTATGTTAGAACTCTCAACAGTGGATTGATTTGCAGATAAGACACAGGACTTTTTTTTTGTAAGACCTTCATTTTTACATCACATTTCCCCTTTAAGAGGGAATTTCCATACAAAAACCTGTGGATCATTGATAAGCCCAATACAAAAGAAAAGGACCAGAATCGTGCTGCATTGAAAAAATAAAGGTACTTGTACACACATCATGTTTCAAGCCTAAACTGGCTCTTTTTCAAGTGCTAACTTGTGATCAATTAGGTGCAAAATTTAAAAATTACAAAGACCCACCCCCTGTACACAGTTCTGTTTCCAATTTTAACCCATAAGATATTAAAAGTGTTCATTTGACAAGTGATCATTAAATAGTGTATTGGAGGTGTTCCATGTTGGTTAAAAAAGCATTCAATTTTCTTTAACTAGCACTTAAGTGGGAACGATTTATCCAATCTTTGTATTGGATAACTATACTCTTAAATTTAAAAATAGAGAGTACCTTTAACTCAGTGGTGGGGATGATACTGGAAAGTTTTGTAAGGGAACATATTCTAGATATGTGTCAAGCACTGACATTATAAGTAGTAACTAGCATGCATTTAGGAGGAATAGATATTGTCAAACTAATTGCTTGGCTTTTATGAGGAAGTAAGTAGAAATTTAGACTCTGGCATAGCAGTAGATGTAGTATACTTGGATTTTGCAAAGGCTTTTTATACAGTCCCCCAAAGGTGACTAATGTATAAGCTAAGGTCTGTTGGTCTGGGGATGCACATTTGTACATGGATAGAAAATTGATTAATGAATAGGATGCAGAGAGTAGTTGGGGGATAAAATACTAACAGGGTTTTTCAATAAAAGTTCTTATTGTTTAATAGGTGGTAATTTTGCCCCAACCAAGAAAGATAACATCTGATTGGTTGGGGCAAAATTAGCATTCAATAAAAGAACTTTTATTGAATCTCCCTGTAACTTTTTTTATGTTTGGCCAAAATGTGTTTTTTTGACTATAGTTACCCTTTAAATATGGCTGCCATGGAAATGGAAGGGTGGGTCAGTAGGTGTGTGTACCTGGATCAGGTTGGATTAAAAAAAAAAGTTTTGATTATTGATCAAAATAATATTTTTTACTTTAGTTACCCTTTACGTATGGCTGCCATAGTAATGGATAAGTAGATCAGTAGGTGTGTGTACCTGTGTCAGGTTGGGGTTAAAAAAAAAAAAACTTTTTTGATAATTGGTCAAAATTAGTTTTTTTTTACTTTAGTTACCCTTTAAGTATGGTTGCAACAGTAATGGAGGGGTAGGTCGGTAGTGTGTGAATACCTGTATCACGCTGGGGGTTAAAAAAACAAACTTTTTTGATTATTGATCAAAATTTCCTTTTTTGACTTTAGTTACCCTTTAAGATGGCTGCCACAATAATGGATAAGTAGATCAGTAGGTGGTGTGTACCTTGGTCTGGTTAAGGGTGTATGTCTTTTTTGTGTTTACAACTATAAAACTATCTTTTATTGAGGATACATCTAAATTTGTTTTTTTACTTTAGTACCTTTAAGTATGGCTGCCACAGTAATGGATAAGTAGTCAGTAGGTGTGTGTACCTGGGTCTGGTTGAGGGGGTATGGGTTTTTTTTGTGTTTACAACCATAAAACTATCTTTTATTGAGGATAAATCTAAATTAGTTTTTTTGACTTTAGTTACCCTTTAAATATGGCTTCCATGGGAATGGAAAGGTAGGTCAGTAGGGGGTGTAACTGTGTCTGTGTGGGGGGTTGTGGGTATCACCATTTGTATTTAGACCATGAAACCAATTGTTTTGAAATATCAACATTTGAGGATTGTTACGGTACCATTATAGTCTATGGGAAAAACAATGTAGCGCTTCCATGGATTCCTTAGCTAGAAAAAGCACACTTCTCCTATATGCCCGCACACGTCTGTACCGAATTTCATGTCTCTAGCTCAAAAAATGTGGGAGGAGATACAGTCCAAAAAGCGGAAGAATAAAACAGAAGAAGAAAAAAAGAAGAAATAGAAAGAACAGTAATTTGGCTTTTTCAAGCCAAATTAATTATATTCCACTTTGTATCATACTAGATGCTTTATTATTAGGTACCAATTTCCAATAAAGTTTTCAATATATGATACTCATTAAGCTATTAGATTGGCATTTTTAAATTAACATAAATATTCTCATGATATTTACTTGTATTACTTTTACTTTACTATTTATTTCATTATTCTTTTATATGCACTTATTCATTTATATTTTACACAAAGCTATGATAGACTTTTGCATTTTCAGTGTATTTATTAGAAGGTGTGCTATCTTACCATTACTTTTATGGCACACTGTCTATTAGGACACGTGGACATCCTTTAAGATAGGAAGAAAAGAAGTTTTAGGTTAGGAAAGGGTCTTTACAGTGAGAACAGAAACTGTGGAACTGTCTTCCAGCAGATGTGGTAATGGCAAGTTCACTAAATAGCTTTAAAGTGGCCTGGATAAGTTTCAAAACTAAAAAATGTGTTAATTAGTTAATACATATACTGCAGTTCTGGTTGATCCAGGGATAATATCCGATTGCCATTTGGCGTCAGGAAGATGTTTTTTTTCCCCGTTTTCAGCTGGTTTTTTTTGCCTTCATCTGGATCACTGCTCGGTAGGGTAAAAAGAGGGTGAAATGGTTGGACTTGTTTGACGTATGTGTTATTCAACCTCAATTACTGTTACTATGTAACTCATTTCCACTGGACACACGTGGAGCAGGACATTGTGAAGCTGAAAAGTGGGTGTACAGCTCAAATTATTTTTTTAATGTGTCCGAAACACATTTTTGTGCATAAGTGAATATTTTTGTGTTTCATAATAATCCCATCTAGGTTGGTCAGAGTTAAAGGACAACTGTATAACTGCTCCGCCCTACTTCAGTCTGGGATGTATCCAATGGGAAGAAGCGCTTCTTGCAGAAAGTGTCTTCCTATTGGTTAGGCCCTGGCCACAAGTGGAGTGAGCAACAATTCTACAGTTGTCCTTTAAGTGTTTGCTTTACCAAATGTAAAATGAGATATGTACAGAGAGCCGTAAACAGCTTTTTGTCTTAAAGTCACGTTAACCCAGTACCAAGACCTAACTCACAGTGGTTGTGGCAAGGTATGTACCAAGTCTCTTTAAAATAGCTGATAGCTGGCGTTAAAGATTCAGAATGGGTAAACCCCATTCGCTATGCACTGAGGCCACTATCGGCTAGTGCATTGCCTACGGGAGGTAATAGAGAGCAATACCATCTTACCATCTCTTCGTGCATAGCCCTAAAAGTATCCCATTACATTACTTCTGGTTTGCGGGATCTCAGCAAGGTAAGTATCAGGTGGGAAATAAAATATTGCACTTTCCCCCAAAATGTCTTTTGCCTTTAGCTCACCTGTCATACACAGAATTTTTTTATATTGCATTAAATGAGTCCCTCTGAGAATGTTTATCACATAATTAAAGGGTATCTCACATTTTTTTTTTGCCATTTTGTTTTATTGAAGGAGCCAGGAGGGAAGGAAGCTACTTACTCCTCCGCTGTGTAGTCTGACAGGTCCTGATGGACTTTGTCTTCTATGCACATGCGCATAGAAAACAGAGTCCGTCAGGACCTGCCAGACTACGGGCAGAGGAGCAGGCCAAGATCGGGTAAGTAACTTACCTTCTCTCCTGGCTCCTGCAGGTTTTACTGAAGAATGGAGGTAGGACACCCCTCCTTTACTTCTCGTTCTTCAATAAAACTAAATGGCAACATTTTTGGGAGTGGAGATTCCCTTTAAAAAAAAAATATTCAAATAATTCTCCCAAAGTATTTTTGTTTAACATTTTTTATGGGGGGCATAAATGCTCTTAGGCATATTGATTCTGCAATGACGGTAGATCTCTTTGACAATCTTTGAAGAATGTAAACCATGTTTTAACTAATTTTAGGTTATCACTCTTTAATTGCTGTGTCTATTAGTTATGCATAGAATATCTAGCCTAAGAACTACAGTGAATCACCAAAACTAGTGATCTTTGACATCCCATCTGATCCAACAGGATTTTGTGAAAAATTGTCAAGGTGAATGGGCCGAAAATCTGCATCATGGTCAATAGTATGGATGGAATTTTTCAGTCTGTTGGCATCCCTTCCCTTTACTTCAAGGAGAGGGAGCAAATGCAATTGCCTGTATATTGGTGCTCAACAGTATGGGTGACTGGTCAGGAACTGTTTACTTGTTACTATATTGCAACAGATTTTGATATGTCAGCATATATATGCAATGGTAAGCGCATGTGTATGGGGCCATTAGGCCTGGTGCACAGCATGTTAAAGGATATGTGTACGATTGTTGCTGCACTCCACTTGTGGCCCAGGGCCTAACTAATAGGGAACACATTCTGCAAGAAGTGCTTCTTCCAATCCCATTGGATACATCCAGACTGAGGTGGGGAGGAGCAAAGTCTATACAGTAGTCCTTTAACTTAAATGATTATTACATCAGATGCGCTGCATAAAGTCCGAACATTTTTAGACTTCACGCAGGCACCACAAAGTAAGTGTAAAACTCAGACTAAGCCCATAGAACATTGGGTAGCATAGGTTTACAATCACTTTACAGCAGATAATGTGTCTTCCTGTTTTTTTCATATAAATTATTGCCTATATCTTTAATTTATAAGAAATCCAAAGAATTGTCATTTTAGGGTATGACCCCTGGTCTCATTAAAAAGTCACAGATAACTCAACATTCCTATTCAATCCTATTGAAAACACATAGGGGCATATTTATAAACTATCGCTATTTTTGCCATTCGCTATCGCAGGACATGGCAATGACAATATCGTATTTTCTCCTTATTATAAAACCGCTCGTTTTCGCCTTTGCGGAAAAGTATCGCTGTGGCGATGTGTGGCGATAGTTTTCGCCTTATTCATTGTGTTAAGTGTGTATCACTGTGAAAAGAGAAATTGCTTCTAGTGTAATTTCAGAGCTATTTTATCATTTTTTTATTAAAGCTATTATAAATAGGTGAATTTTTGCCTTTTTGCCCCTTTTCTCCCTTTTGTTGTTTTTTTGCAGTTTTACCAGAATTTCACCAAACATCATTACTTACTGGAATGTTCCATTAACATGACTATTTCTTACACAGCACTATGGGATGTTCCCATATTAATGGAACTGGTTGATAATTAGCCAGTTTGCTAAAATAAGCAATACTAAGTGTCCTATTAATAAAATAGAGAAGATTCGCCTTTTGAGTTTTACACTATCATCCTATTAATGAAATAGAGAAATTCGCCTTTTGAATTTTGCACTATTTATTTGTCTTTGGCTGAAAATACACCAAATGTGTTAGGCTATTTTAAATAACAAAAGGGTTTTCAGTGAGTATTAACCAATTTAATACTACTTGAAAACACCTGGGAGGTATACCTATTACCATCATATGTGCTGAGCTTTTTCAGCATTATTAGTGCTACTTTTTGCTAGATGATTTTCGCTTTTGATGAAAATTGCCTTTTTAAAACTTTGATGAAAGGAAAAGTTGAAAGTTTAAAAAATTATGGTAAAGGCTGGTGGGGAAAATAGCAAAAATAATGCCCTTTATAAATATGTACCTCAGACCCCCATTTGACTTTATTGGTGAATAAAGGAAATTGTAACCTAAAAAAAAAAGATCTTTAAAAAGCGAAAAATTAACCTTAAAAAAACGAAATTCAGATCGTATTACAGTAAATGCTAGAAAATAGTCTAACACCCCCCTGGGTACTTATTTGATGGAAAACACTCCACAATGTACTGACACCTTCATGGACCCATTGGCAGGCTAAATAAATGGGCACTTATGCGTTTTTGCCACTTTTGCCGAATTGTAATGGCTTAACTTAATGCAAAAATACACTTTTGCCATTATAAATAGTTTGAGCGGTTACCGAAGCAATGTATGGCGGAAAGCGAAAGTAGCGGTAATGACCTTTCCCTACTGGTTATGCAGCTTAAATAGCGAAAAGTCCAAATTTGGCGAAAAGGCTGCATTAAAGAGGTTAACAAACCTTTATAAATAGCCCATAGACTGTTTTTAGATTTGCAATTTTTTTTGCTCTTCCCCACAGCCCACAAAACCCATTCTCAGCTGTCAGTCCAAACAGTAAAGTTTGTATATGGTATTTGTGAGGGAGTTACCCGTGGGAAAACATCTTTGCTGTCACTTTTTGTTCTGACTACCTTAGTTTACTACTGGCAGATGTGTCCCAAAAATTCATTAGCATTTCATACGATTTCCAAATGTATGTATATGCTACCATCTAAAGTGGCTAAATACTACACATTAATTGACCTCCTGCCTTTGCTGTTCCCAGGGTGAGGTGAGGACCTAAAATGTGAGATTACAGCCCAAAAAAACTAAAAATTCTATCTCCCATCTGGTTTAGGCTGGACCAGTCAGGCCAAATACACTACCGGAAGGGATTGAACCAGAATTACAAGCCAAACTTTAGGTAAGGATTACTCCTTAACTATTGCAATCCTAGGGGTGAGAACCGAGAGATTCCTAGGGGTTCCGTTCCTCACCCTCTGCACTTTAAAAAGAGGGGTTAAGGGAGGATAGTATGGGGGGGTTTGACCAATCTCTCATAAAACTTGTTCTGCTAGGAGTACATTCCAACACACTCAACAAGACTTATCCAGTCCAGGGAAGGGTCCTAAAGGCGCTCCAGGAACTCATCTGCCAAGTAGCAATCTGTCATTAGATATCTAAAATTTCATTTACTTGCCATTTCATGGTTATAATCCAATCAAATATCAGTTGTAATTAAGAATAAATTATGTCAGTTAGGTATTGTTGAATATTTAGAGATATTTTAGATGAAAGAGTAAATGTCAGGATAAATTACAGTGTTCTTTTTTTTCCTCCTGAAATTCTGAATATTTTTGTTCCCGCTGGCATCAGGGAGATAGAACTGAGCAATAGCTTTTTTGCTTGTGCAAGGCATGTTTGTTCCTCCAATAACAGCTTCTTAATGGTCTCCTCCACACTTGAATAGCATATGTTATTAAGAGAAATAACAACAGCATAAATGTTTGCCTCTTAAATCCAATAATTAACTTACAAAATAATGTTTAAATTAGATCAACATTTTCATTCTAAACATAAATAAATGTAACATTTTTGTTTTTAGGGAAGGAATAACTAAGAGTTAAAAATGAGACAGTGTACATATGAAACCACTGGCGATTCGGGGTGGGGATTTACAGGTGCCCTGGTCCCCCCTTTTTTCTGGTTTATAGTTAGCTGCAGTTCTGACACGTGAAACTATAGGCCGAACACTGGGGTTTTACCTTCAGGGTCTCAATCCTCCATCAACGGAGGATTCCACCAATCTCCATCCAAATTGCAAACCACTGTGGTAATCGGGGAAACAATTCTCTCACGGGCCCAGCTGTGACATCAAAGTGTTCATTTAAATTACACACAACATGTTCGGGTGGCATGCACCCTTATCAAGTTATCAAGTGTGTCAAGTGATGCTGGAAGTGTCCTTTAATAGGGACATAACAAGAAGTATACATAAAATACCACTCCTACTCTCTTGTGCAATGTGGACTATTTTTTTTATAATATTAGAACTTTTAGACACACTGCCAGATCCTTCCTCCTGACCAACTTCAGAACTTTCAACCGGTCGGCCAGGAGGAAGAGTTATTGGTCACGGCAAAAGTAGCTGCAATCGACATTAGCCACGGCGAGCATGTGGTCCATAGTGGTCCAAAAAAACATGCAATTATTTCGGCCCGATCGACTGAATCATTGAACTATCAGTTAATTGGGCTAAAAAATGCATGGATAGCTTAAGACCATCGCATGGATACACAGGGAAAGGGGGTGTATCATGTTAGCCAGTAAAAAACATTACGGGTAACCCTTGAAATAAAAAATAACCAAGTGGTATAAAGGTGATAATTATTGGCTAACTAAGATAATATAGCAAGCTTTCAGAACATTGTAGTTCCATTGTATTCAGCGGTATAAAGGTGATACCTTTATTGGCTAACTAAGATAATCATAGCAAGCTTTCAGAACATTCTAGTTCCTTTTTAAAGCTGAATATGTGGTATAAAGGTGATACCTTTATTGGCTAACTAAGATAATCATAGCAAGCTTTCAGAACATTCTAGATCCTTTTTCAAGCTGAATACGTGGTATAAAGGTAATAACTTCATTGGCTAACTAAGATAATCATAGCAAGCTTTCAGAACATTCTAGTTCCTTTTTCAAGCTGAATATGTGGTATAACGGTGATACCTTTATTGGCTAACTAAGATAATCATAGCAAGCTTTCAGCCCTTTTTCTGGTTATTTGATCTATAAGCTGAATGTTATATATATATCATAGAGCACCACAGCTTCATTGTAATCAGCTTGATTACAATGGAACTACAATGTTCTGAAAGCTTGCTATGATTATCTTAGTTAGCCAATAAAGGTATCACCTTTATACCACTTTGTTATTTTTTATTTCAAAAGGGTTACCCTGTAAATGTTTTTACTGGCTAACATGATACACCCCCTTTCCCTGTGTATCCAGTGCGATGGTCTTAAGCTATCCATGCAATTTTTTAGCCCAATTAACTGATAGTTCAATGAATCAGTCGATCGGGCCGAAATAATTGCATGTTTTTTTGGACCACTATGGACCACATGCTCGGCCGTGGCTAAATGTCGATTGCAGCTACTTTTGCCGTGACCAATAATCCTTCCTCCTGGCCGACCGGTTGAAAGTTCTGAAGTTGGTCAGGAGGAAGGATCTGGCAGTGTGTCTAAAAGTTCTAATATTATAAAAAAAATAGTCCACATTGCACAAGAGAGTAGGAGTGGTATGTTATGTATACTTCTTGTTATGTCCCTATTAAAGGACACTTCCAGCATCACTTGACACACTTGATAACTTGATAAAGGGTGCATGCCACCCGGAACATGTTGTGTGTAATTTAAATGAACACTTTGATGTCACAGCTGGGCCCGTGAGAGAATTGGTTTCCCCGATTACCACAGTGGGTTTGCAATTTGGATGGAGATTGGTGGAATCCTCCGTTGATGGAGGATTGAGACCCTGAAAGGTAAAACCCCAGTGTTCGGCCTATAGTTTCACGTGTCAGAACTGCAGCTAACTATAAACCAGAAAAAAGGGGGGACCAGGGCACCTGTAAATCCCCACCCCGAATCGCCAGTGGTTTCATATGTACACTGTCTCATTTTTAACTCATTAGTTATTCCTTCCCTAAAAACAAAAATGTTACATTTATTTATGTTTAGAATGAAAATGTTGATCTAATTTAAACATTATTTTGTAAGTTAATTATTGGATTTAAGAGGCAAACATTTACTGCTGTTGTTATTTCTCTTAATAACATATGCTATTCAAAGTGTGGAGGAGACCATTAAGAAGCTGTTAATGGAGGAACAAACATGCCTTGCACAAGCAAAAAAGCTGATTGCTCAGTCTATCTCCCTGATGCCAGCGGGGAACAAAAATATTCAGAATGTCAGGAGGAAAAAAAAGAACACTGTAATTATACTGACATTTACTCTTGTCATCTAAAATATCTCTAAATATTCAACAATACCTAACTGACATAAATTTATTCTTAATTACAACTGATATTTGATTGGATTATAACCATGAAAATGGCAAGTAAATGAAAATTTTAGATATCTAATGACAGATTGCTACTTGGCAGATGAGTTCCTGGGAGCGCCTTTAGGACCCTTCCCTGGACTGGATAAGTCTTGTTTGAGTGTGTTGGAATGTACTCCTAGCAGAACAAGTTTTATGAGAGATTGGTCAGAACCCCCCCATACTATCCTCCCTTAACCCCTCTTTTTAAAGTGCAGAGGGTGAGGAACGGAACCCCTAGGAATCTCTCGGTTCTCACCCCTAGGATTGCAATAGTTAAGGAGTAATCCTTACCTAAAGTTTGGCTTGATAATTCTGGTTCAATCCACTTCCGAGTAGTGTATTTGGCCTGAACTGGTCCAGCCTAAACCAGATGGGAGATAGAATTTTTAGTTTTTTTGGGCTGTGAATCTCACATTTTAGGTCCTCACCTCACCCTGGGAAGCAGCAGAAGGCAGGAGGTCATTAAATGTGTAGTATTTAGCCACTTTAGATGGTAGCATATACATACATTTGGAAATGCGTATGAAATGCTAATGAATTTTTGGGGACACATCTGCCATGTAGTAAACTAAGGTAGTCAGAACAAAAAGTGACAGCAAAGATGTTTTCCCACGGGTAACTCCCTCACAAATACCATATACAAACTTTACTGTTGTGGACTGACAGCTGAGAATGGGTTTTGTGGGCTGTGTGGAAGAGCAAAAAAATTGCAAATCTAAAAAACAAGTCTATGGGGCATATTTATAAAGGTTTGTTAAACCTTCTTTAATGCAGCCTTTTCGCCAAATTTGGACTTTTCGCTATTTATAAAGCTGCGATAACCAGTAGGGAAAGGTCATTACCGCTACTTTTCGCTTTCCGCCATACATTGCTTCGGTAACCGCTCAAACATATTTATAAAATGGCGAAAAGTGTATTTTTGCATTAAGTTAAGCCATTACAATTCGGCAAAAGTGGCAAAAACGCATAAGTGCCCATTTATTTAGCCTGCCAATGGGTCCATGAAGGTGTCAGTACATTGTGGAGTGTTTCTCAATACTAATAAGTACCCAGGGGGGTGTTAGACTATTTTCTAGCATTTACTGTAATACGATCTGAGATTTCGTTTTTTTAAGGTTAATTTTTCGCTTTTTAAAGATCTTTTTTTTTTAAGGTTACAATTTCCTTTATTCACCAATAAAGTCAAATGGGGGTCTGAGGTACATATTTATAAAGGGGCATTATTTTTGCTATTTTCCCCACCAGCCTTTACCATAATTTTTTAAACTTTCAACTTTTCCTTTCATCAAAGTTATTAAAAAGGCGAATTTTCATCAAAAGCGAAAATCATCTACCAAAAAGTAGCACTAATAATGCTGAAAAAGCTCAGCACATATGATGGTAAATAGGTAATACTCCCAGGTAGTTTTTCAAAGTAGTATTAAATTGGTTAATACTCACTGAAAACCTCTTTGTTATTTAAAAATAGCCTAACACATTTGGTGTATTTTCAGCCAAAGACATAATAAATAGTGCAAAATTCAAAAGGCGAATTTCTCTATTTCATTAATAGGATGATAGTGTAAAACTCAAAAGGCGAATCTTCTCTATTTTATTAATAGGACACATTAGTATTGCTTATTTTTAGCAAACTGCAGCTAATTACCGAACCAGTTCCATTAATATGGGAACATCCCATAGTGCTGTGTAAGAAATAGTCATGTTAATGGAACATTCCAGTAAGTAATGATGTTTGGTGAAAATTCTGGTAAAACTGCAAAAAAAAAACAACAAAAGGGAGAAAAGGGGCAAAAAGGCAAAAATTCACCTATTTATAAATAGCTTTAAATAAAAAAATGATAAAATAGCTCTGAAATTACACTAGAGAGCAATTTCTCTTTTCACAGTGATACCACACTTAACACAATGAATAAGGCGAAAACTATCGCCACACATCGCCACAGCGATACTTTTCCGCAAAGGCGAAAACGAGCGGTTTTTATAAATAAGGAGAAAATAGCGATATTTGTCATTGCCATGTCCTGCGATAGCGAATGGCAAAAATAGCGATAGTTTATAAATATGCCCCTATGTGTTTTCAATAGGATTGAATAGGAATGTTGAGTTATCTGTGACTTTTTAATGAGACCAGGGGTCATACCCTAAAATGACAATTCTTTGGATTTCTTATAAATTAAATGATATAGGCAATAATTTATATGAAAAAAACAGGAAGACACAATTATCTGCTGTAAAAGTGATTGTAAAGCCTATGCTACCCAATGTTCTATGGGCTTAGTCTGAGTTTTACACTTACTTTGTGGTGCCTGCGTGAAGTCTAAAAATGTTCGGACTTTATGCAGCGCATCTGATGTAATAATCATTTAAGTTAAAGGACTACTGTATAGACTTTGCTCCTCCCCACCTCAGTCTGGGATGTATCCAATGGGATTGGAAGAAGCACTTCTTGCAGAATGTGTCTCCCTATTAGTTAGGCCCTGGGCCACAAGTGGAGTGCAGCAACAATCGTACACATATCCTTTAACATGCTGTGCACCAGGCCTAATGGCCCCATACACATGCGTCTACCATTGCATATATATGCTGACATATCCAAAATCTGTTGGCAATAAATAGTAACAAGTAAACAGTTCCTGACCAGTCACCCATACTGTTGAGCACCAATATACAGGCAATTGCATTTGCTCCCTCTCCTTGAAGTAAAGGGAAGGGATGCCAACAGACTGAAAAATTCCATCCATACTAATTGACCATGATGCAGATTTTCGGCCCATTCACCTTGACAATTTTTCACAAAATCCTGTTGGATCAGATGGGATTTGTCAAAGATCACTAGTTTTGGTGAATTCACTGTAGTTCTTGAGGCTAGATATTCTATGCATAACTAATAGACACAGCAATTAAAGAGTGATAACCTAAAATTAGTTAAAACATGGTTTACATTCTTCAAAGATTGTCAAAGAGATCTACCAGTCATTGCAGAATCAATATGCCTAAGAGCATTTATGCCCCCCATAAAAAAATGTTAAACAAAAATACTTTGGGAGAATTATTTGAATATTTTTTTTTTTAAAGGGAATCTCCACTCCCAAAAAATGTTGCCATTTAGTTTTATTGAAGAACGAGAAGTAAAGGAGGGGTGTCCTACCTCCCATTCTTCAGTAAAACCTGCAGGAGCCAGGAGAGAAGGTAAGTTACTTACCCGATCATTGGCTCGCTCCTCTGCCCCGTAGTCTGGCAGGTCCTGACGGACTCTGTTTTCTATGCGCATGTGCATAGAAGACAAAGTCCATCAGGACCTGTCAGACTACACAGCGGAGGAGTAAGTAGCTTACCTTCCCTCCTGGCTCCTTCAATAAAACAAAATGGCAAAAAAAAAATGTGGAGATACCCTTTAATTATGTGATAAACATTCTCAGAGGGACTCATTTAATGCAAATATAAAAAAAATTCTGTGTATGACAGGTGAGCTAAAGGCAAAAGACATTTTGGGGGAAAGTGCAATATTTTATTTCCCACCTGATACTTACCTTGCTGAGATCCCGCAAACCAGAAGTAATGTAATGGGATACTTTTAGGGCTATGCACGAAGAGATGGTAAGATGGTATTGCTCTCTATTACCTCCCGTAGGCAATGCACTAAGCCGATAGTGGCTCTCAGTGCATAGCGAATGGGGTTTACCCATTCTGAATCTTTAACGCCAGCTATCAGCTATTTTAAAGAGACTTGGTACATACCTTGCCACAACCACTGTGAGTTAGGTCTTGGTACATGGGTTAACGTGACTTTAAGACAGAAAAAGCTGTTTACGGCTCTCTGTACATATCTCTATTTTACATTATGGTAAAGCAAACACTTAAAGGACAACTGTAGAATTGTTGCTCACTCCACTTGTGGCCCAGGGCCTAACCAATAGGAAGACACTTTCTGCAAGAAGCGCTTCTTCCCATTGGATACATCCCAGACTGAAGTAGGGCGGAGCAGTTATACAGTTGTCCTTTAACTCTGACCAACCTAGATGGGATTACTTATGAACACCAAAAATATTCACTTATGCACAAAAATGTGTTTCGGACACATTAAAAAAATAAATTTGAGCTGTACACCCACTTTTCAGCTTCACAATGTCCTGCTCCACGTGTGTCCAGTGGAAATGAGTTACATAGTAACAGTAATTGAGGTTGAATAAACACATACGTCAAACAAGTCCAACCATTTCACCCTCTTTTTTAACCCTACCGAGCAGTTGATCCAGATGAAGGCAAAAAAACCCAGCTGAAAACGGGGAAAAAAATCCTTCCTGACGCCAAATGGCAATCGGATATTATCCCTGGATCAACCAGAACTGCAGTATATGTATTAACTAATTAACACATTTTTTAGTTTTAGAAACTTATCCAGGCCACTTTTAAAGCTATTTAGTGAACTTGCCATTACCACATCTGCTGGAAGACAGTTCCACAGTTTCTGTTCTCACTGTAAAGAAACCTTTCCTAACCTAAAACTTCTTTTCTTCCTATCTTAAAGGATGTCCACGTGTCCTAATAGACAGTGTGCCATAAGAAGTAATGTTAAGATAGCACACCTTCTAATAAATACACGTGAAAATGCAAAAGTCTATCATAGCTTTGTGTAAAATATAAATGAATAAGTGCATATAAAAAGAATAATGAAATAAATAGTAATAGTAAAAGTAATACAAGTAAATATCATGAGAATATTTTATGTTAAATTTAAAAATGCCAATCTAATAGCTTAATGAGTATCATATATTGAAAACTTTTATTGGAATATTGGTACCTAATAATAAAAGCATCTAGTATGATACAAAGTGGAATATAATTAATTTGGCTTGAAAAAGCCAAATTACTGTTCTTTCTATTTCTTCTTTTTCTTCTTCTTCTGTTTTATTCTTCCGCTTTTTTGGACTGTATCTCCTCCCACAGTTTTTGAGCTAGAGACATGAAATTCGGTACAGACGTGCGGGGCATATAGGAGAAGTGTGCTTTTTTCTAGCTAAGGAATCCATGGAAGCGCTACATTGTTTTTCCCCATAGACTATAATGGTACCGTAACAATCCTCAAATGTTGATATTTCAAAACAATTGGTTTCATGGTCATAAATACAAATGGTGATACCCACAACCCCCCACACAGACACAGTTACACCCACCTACTGACCTACCTTTCCATTCCCATGGAAGCCATATTTAAAGGGTAACTAAAGTCAAAAAAACTAATTTAGATTTATCCTCAATAAAAGATAGTTTTATGGTTGTAAACACAAAAAAAACCCATACCCCCTCAACCAGACCCAGGTACACACACCTACTGATCTACTTATCCATTACTGTGGCAGCCATACTTAAAGGATAACTAAAGTAAAAAAAACAAATTTAGATGTATCCTCAATAAAAGATAGTTTTATAGTTGTAAACACAAAAAAGACATACACCCTTAACCAGACCAAGGTACACACACCTACTGATCTACTTATCCATTATTGTGGCAGCCATACTTAAAGGGTAACTAAAGTCAAAAAAGGAAATTTTGATCAATAATCAAAAAAGTTTGTTTTTTTAACCCCCAGCGTGATACAGGTATTCACACCTACCGACCTACCCCTCCATTACTGTTGCAACCATACTTAAAGGGTAACTAAAGTAAAAAAAAAACTAATTTTGACCAATTATCAAAAAAGTTTTGTTTTTTTTTAACCCCCAACCTGACACAGGTACACACACCTACTGATCTACTTATCCATTACTATGGCAGCCATACGTAAAGGGTAACTAAAGTAAAAAAATATTATTTTGATCAATAATCAAAACTTTTTTTTTTAACTTCCAACCTGATCCAGGTACACACACCTACTGACCCACCCTTCCATTTCCATGGCAGCCATATTTAAAGGGTAACTATAGTCAAAAAAACACATTTTGGCCAAACATAAAAAAAGTTACAGGGAGATTCAATAAAAGTTCTTTTATTGAATGCTAATTTTGCCCCAACCAATCAGATGTTATCTTTCTTGGTTGGGGCAAAATTAGCACCATATTAAACAATAAGAACTTTTATTGAAAAACCCTGTTAGTATTTTTATCCCCCAACTACTCTCTGCATCCTATTCATTAATCAATTTTCTATCCATGTACAAATGTGCATCCCCAGACCAACAGACCTTAGCTTATACATTAGTCACCTTTGGGGGACTGTATAAAAAGCCTTTGCAAAATCCAAGTATACTACATCTACTGCTATGCCAGAGTCTAAATTTCTACTTACTTCCTCATAAAAGCCAAGCAAGTTAGTTTGACAATATCTATTCCTCCTAAATGCATGCTAGTTACTACTTATAATGTCAGTGCTTGACACATACTCTAGAATATGTTCCCTTACAAAACTTTCCAGTATCATCCCCACCACTGAAGTTAAAGGTACTCTCTATTTTTAAATTTAAGAGTATAGTTATCCAATACAAAGATTGGATAAATCGTTCCAGCACTTAAGTGCTAGTTAAAGAAAATTGAATGCTTTTTTAACCAACATGGAACACCTCCAATACACTATTTAATGATCACTTGTCAAATGAACACTTTTAATTATCTTATGGGTTAAAATTGGAAACAGAACTGTGTACAGGGGGTGGGTCTTTGTAATTTTTAAATTTTGCACCTAATTGATCACAAGTTAGCACTTGAAAAAGAGCCAGTTTAGGCTTGAAACATGATGTGTGTACAAGTACCTTTATTTTTTCAATGCAGCACGATTCTGGTCCTTTTCTTTTGTATTGGGCTTATCAATGATCCACAGTGTTTTTGTATGGAAATTCCCTCTTAAAGGGGAAATGTGATGTAAAAATGAAGGTCTTACAAAAAAAAAGTCCTGTGTCTTATCTGCAAATCAATCCACTGTTGAGAGTTCTAACATAAAGGTCTTAGATGATTCAAAACTCAGAGGATGGGAAAAAATGGCCTCTATATAAAAGTCACTATCTAGTCTCCTCTGCCCTTTCTCTGCATTGAAGTCATGTGCCATT
Source organism: Hymenochirus boettgeri (assembly GCA_019447015.1). Classification (NCBI taxonomy): domain Eukaryota; kingdom Metazoa; phylum Chordata; class Amphibia; order Anura; family Pipidae; genus Hymenochirus; species Hymenochirus boettgeri. The sequence goes on from CM033469.1 coordinate 123,930,619, forward strand.
GCTTCCTTCAGTTAATCTGAAAGCGACTCCATATGCTTGCACTACCAGTAGAGGGGGTGAAGTCCTAGAAGTGACAGCAGAGAAAGTAGATCATTTCTTCAATCTTAAGCTTCTAAACCCTTGATAATGGAAAGCTTAATTTGCAGATAAGACATAAAATTCTCTTGAAGCTGCACTGTGTGCAGGGACCCCCTACCTTTCATTCTTACATTAGATCAGTGTCCTACCTTTTCCATGAACTGTTGTAGCAGACAGTTCTCTTAATCTTCCTCACTTCCCATGACTATTTATCTGACATAGGGCAGGTGCATAGATTGCTATAAACTTAAATGGGACTTACATTAGCAGCAGCAGAGAAACACAAGGAAACAGGAAGAAGGGAGAATCAATGATTGGAATGGTTAGCAAGTGAAAATAGCAAGTCCTTCATTATGTGGGGAACAAGAATAAGCTGAATTTGATCTATTTATAGATTTTCGTTCTCCTTTAAGTAGAGTAAACAGAAAGAAAGAATAACAGTATCTCCAAGATAATTACAGAATATAAGATGAGTTTTTCTAATAGTTCTTCTTAAATAAACAGTTATCTTTAAAAAACTTTAATAACACAGATAGATTACTGCATTAGTTAACTGCAACTAGCTTGATCCTGTAATTTAGATACACACTCTGAGTTAGGTTTAAGTAAATAAGTTGTTAATTAGAAGGAACAATGAGTTATACCAACTGTACCAGTGTGGGATGTTTGACATCGGTAATGTCCAATTTTAACTTTGCTGTCATTAAAAAAGACTTTAACTAAATATTTTCTCCTCTTCTAATTAACTTTTAAAACCTCCCACAAAACCAGCTGATATTTTAAAGGACAGCTATGCCTTACCTCCTGTTCTTCCATTAATTCATCAGGGGCCATGCACGAAGAAAGAAAAAACTTACCTTACACGTGATCCGCAGCAGCAGCAGTGACAGGTCCCGACCACTTTCTGGTTACTATAGAAATTCGACTGCTGCAGCGGAGGATTGCATGTAAGGTAAGTTTATTCTTTCTTCATCCGTCTCTCCTGATAAGATGATTAAAGAACAGGAGGTAAGGCTTAACTCCTTAACCTACTGGTTTTCAATCAATACATTAAAGGGCAACTGTGGTCTCAAAACAAGTTAGGGTTGAATAAAAGCCTGCAGTATTACCTTTAAAATGAGCTGACAATCATCTCTGGCTGGAGTCTGTGAGACATTACATTGGGGTGAATGTTCAAACTTCCTGCTTCTAGTGGGTTGAGTGAGATCACCTGACCTCTGCCCCGTCTGGGGAAAAAATGACAGTTGAGATGGAGAGCCTATTAATGCAGGCAGATGCTGGTCACATGACTACAAGCTGGTCACATGGCTGAAAACAGGAAGTGTTCAAACAGGAAGTAATATTGCTGAACCTTTTCAGCAATAACTTCTCACAAATGTTATCTAGAGATGTGATTTAGGTTTTACTTTGATGGTACAATGGAAGGCTTTTTATATAATTCTTACTAATTTGGAAGAATTCAAAACCATGGTTACCCTTTAAAGGATTTGTTCACTTCTTGAGTGAACTATTTCTTTAAGTTTCCCTCTGTGTTCTGGTCATGTACCACAACCCGCAATGTAGCCAATGGGAAGACTGGCTCTGCAAAGAAGTGTTTTCCCATTGGCTACATCAGAAACTGTCACTGACAGTGGCAGAAGCCAATGTAATACCAATATTCAAAAAAGGTAGTCGTTAACCAACCTGGTAACTATAGGCCTAACATCAGTGGTAGGGAAGGTGCTGGAAACCTTGTTACAGGATCATATCCTTGACTTTGTCTCCAGAACTGGACTTATTAGTAGTTTTCAGCATGGATTTTTGAGAAATAGATTGTGCCAGACAAATTTACATGATTTTTATGAAGAAGTGAGTAAATCTGTAAATGACATAGAAAGGGGCATTGAGAGCAAGGTCTCGTTTTTAATTATGCAGAGCTTTGGAAAATTCAAATGATGGACAATTGCTGCAAGCAGACCTAGATAGATTATCAAAATGGGAAGCAGAATGGCAGGTGAGATTCAATGTTGATAAATGTAAGGTGATGCATTTGGAGTTTAACATTCCTGGTTCCACCTACACCATAAATAACTCTGTGTGACAACAACGGCTACAGCTAGCTAGATACTGTCTTGTATAAAGAGGGGAATAGATTCAAGAGAAAAAAATATTATTCTCCCTCTTTACAAGGCACTGGTAAGGCCTCATTTGGAATATGTGGTGCGGTTTTGGAGAAGGGCAATTAAAATAATAAAGGGAATGGAGGGGCTTGACTATGCAGGCAGATTAGACAAGTTAGGGCTGTTTACATTAGAGAAGTGACATTTGTGTGGGGATATGACCACTTTATACAAATATATTAATGGGCCGTACAATAAACTCTCTGGTGCATTGTTCACTAATAGGTCATATCAGAGGACTTGTAGACATCCTTTAAGATTGGAAGAAAATAAGTTTTCCTTTTCAGGTTAGGAAAGGTTTCTTTATAGTGAGAACGGTGAAACTGTGGAACTGTCTTCCAGCAGATGTGGTAATGGTTCACTGAATAGCTTTAAAAGTGGGCTATATATACGTTTATATAACTAAAACATATTAAGAATTACTGGTATTAATACATATACTGTAGTTCTGGTTCATCCAGGGATACTTTACGATTGCCATTTGGAGTCAGGAAGGATCCCCCCCCTTTTTTTTAGCTGTTTTTTTTTTTACTTCCTCTGGATCAACTGTTAGGTAGGGTTAAAAAGTAGAGTGAAAAGCTTGGACTTGATAGAGGTATGTCTTTATTCCACCTCAGTTACTATGTTCCTATGTTAGAGGGGTGGTAACACAGATTGGTACTGTGGTTCCCAGCTTAATGAAGCACAGAGATGGAGTAAATTGGTGAATTACTGACAGTAAGCTTAAATTGATCTCAGCTACATTGCAGGACAAACAAATCAGAAATTGCCTTGTTCTATATAATATGCATTAGTAAATTGCAGCAGTTCATATAGCATTAACTCAAAGGTTAATGAACTGTATGTAATGCATAAGTAAATTTCCTTTCAGAACACATATCATTAGACACAGGATCAAATGGCCTCTTCTAAAACCACTCTTATCAGATGTGTGCTTTTTATCTCAACATGAACTTTGTTAAAGGGAAACAACATTATTTTACAGCATAATAAAACTAGGCAATTTATGTGTTTTATAGTACACTGCTCCCACATCAAGGTTACCTGGAGATTTGGCAAGCAGAGAGGCGCACAGACTCTTACAGGCTCTTACATATGTGCGATCGGGGACTGACCCGCATGTGTGTTTGTACCTTAAACTTACTCTTCACTAGTGATGAACCATGGTTTCAAAACCTGTTTTTTACTTGGAACTGCCAGTTTTGAAAAACCGTCAGATCAAACAGATTTTTCGAAACTAGGAACTAGGAAATAAACTCACCTGTTTTGTTCATCTCTAGCCTTTACCAGAGCAGAGTGATGTTGCGATACAAGGTCTGTGGCCACCAGTACCCATGTGAAGTCAAAACCAAGACAGGGTTCTAAAGCTAGAATGGTTATTATTTATTGCTTAGACTCTGGAGACTAAATGGAATTTAGAGTCAGGGATGAAAAGACAATGACCAGGAGCAGAACCAAGGAAGCTGGTGTGGGAAAAAACACCAGCAAAATGTGAGCCCAGATTATATAATCCCAGCCAGTGAGCCAATGCGTGTGCAACCATTAAAACAATTATAATGCTTGACTCCTTTTTGTGGTGGTAAAACAATGAAGAAAAAAAGCAAAGTTAATATATAATCCATAGTCACATCCTCCACTAGGTGCTGGAATAAGGAAACAGAAGGTGATCTTCAGCACAAAATGTCAAACCTTAAAGGATAAGCTAAGCCTTACAAAGAATTAAACTGAAAATAATAACCTATATAGACATTGTTCTGCATCAGGTCTGGTACCGGTGTGTTACATGATGTGCAGGTTGGTTTGAGCAAACTGCACTAAGTTTGAATGGGCTGCAGGGTTTGGTTTGGTTAGGGTAGAAAGCTGTGTGTGAGGGTGGCATTAGGTAGCAGGTGTGGGTCAGGTCGCAGGTCTCACTAATTGCAGGTCAGGTGCGGTTATGGAACCCACAAGCAAAGCAGGTTGAGGGGAGTAGTTCTAAAAATTAGACCTGCACAGGACTCTAGCTGGGCCTAAATGCAAGACAGCCCTTTGACAGTGAAGTTATCCTCTAGGGCAGTGTTTCTCACTGGCATCCCTGTGAAGTTTCTATGGGTTTGTCAAGAGATAGTGACAGTAACTTTTAAGATCTGCCCTTCTGATGAATCTGGTTAATCAGCCCTCCAGTTAATTACTCAGGATTATCAGCCATCCAGTTCGTTACCCGGTGTTATCAGGCCCCTAGTCTATGACCCAGCATTCTCAGCCCTCCAATCCATTACCCAGAGTTAACAGCCTTCCAGTTTATTATCCAGTTTAATCAGCCCTCTAGTTCATTACCCAGCTTAATCTGCCCTCCAGTTCCTTATCCAGCTTAATCAGCCATCCAGTTCATTACCCAGCATTATCAGCCCTCCAGTTCATTGCCCAGCTTATTCAGCCCTCCAGTTCACTATCCAGCTTAATCAGCCATCCAGTTCATTATCCAGCTTAATTAGCCCTCCAGTTCATTACCCAGCTTAATCAGCCCTCCAGTTCCCTATCCAGCTTAATCAGCCCTCCAGTTCATTACCCAGCTTAATCAGCCCTCCAGTTCACTATCCAGCTTAATCAGCCCTCCAGTTCATTATGCAGCTTAATTAGCCCTCCAGTTTATTACCCAGCTTAATCAGCCCACCAGCTACCCAGCTTTATCAGCCCTCCAGTTCATTACCCAGCTTAATCATTCCTTCAGTTCATTACCTAGCCTAATCAGCCCTCCAGTTCACTACCCAGCTTAATCAGCCCGTCAGTTCAAAAAACACATACTTTAAAATCGCCTTATAACGTCCATACTTGGGCGCCGCCATCTTGGATTCCATCCCTTCCTGTTTCTGCCAAAAACTACAATCCCAGCATGCAATTTCCTGATGCTGGTGACATCACAAGCATTTTCTATTAGCCGCTCGGCACTACAGGGGGCGGGATGCGGAGGCGTGGCCTAACAAACATAACGCTGTTGTTAATGTCGTCATATGTGCATGATTGGTGCTGTGAGTGTGTGTGAATGTCGTTATATGTGCGTGATTGGTGCTGTGAGTGTGTGTGAATGTCATTCTAAGTGCGTGAATGGTGTTGCGGATGCGTGCGAATATCATTTTAAGTGCGTGAATGGCGTTGCGGATGCGTGCGAATGTCATTTTAAGTGCGTGAATGGCGTTGCGGATGCGTGCGAATGTCTTTTTAAGTGCGTGAATGGCGTTGCGGATGCGTGCGAATGTCGTTTTAAGTGCGTGAATGGTGTTGCGGATGCGTGCGAATGTCGTTCTAAGTGCGTCAATGATGCCGCGGATGCGTGCAAATTTTGTTCTAAGTGCCTGAATGGCTTTGCGGATGCGTGCGAATGTCGTTCTAAGTGCGTGAATGGCGTTGCAGATGCGTGCGAATGTCGTTTTAAGTGCACGCACTTAGAACGACATACGCACGCATCCGCAACGCCATTCACGCACTTAAAACGATATTCGCACACATCCGCAACACCATTCACGCACTTAGAATGACATTTGCACGCATCCGCAACGCCATTCATGCACTTAGAACGATAATCGCACGTATCCGCAATACCATTCACGCACTTAAAGCGACATTCGCACGCATCCGCAATGCCATTCACACACTTAAAACGACATTCGCACGCATCCGCAACGCCATTCACGCACTTAAAACGACATTCGCACGCATCCGCAACGCCATTCACGCACTTAGAACGACAAAAATGACTCCCAACAGGACTCCAGGAGCACTGAAACTGCAGCCGATGTGCACGAGCAGAAGAATAAGGGTGTGTATGTGCTGTAAGGGAGCTTTCCGATTGGCTCCCGGTTTCCGGCCATCCGATTGGCTGCCGCGACTGTCAATCAAATTTTCCTTGCAGAGCTGCTGTTCCGGTCCTTGCTGAGAATGTGCATATTAGAGCATGCATTTGTCGGCGACAGGGGTTGGGATCATGGGATTTGGCAGGACTGTGGAGCCATCCATCCCCTTAACTATTTGTTACTTCTTTTGATGATAGAATGAGAACGGTGTATGCTAGAGAGGTGGTTCAGGACTCGTTTTACAGGTAATATTCTTGCCTTTCTTACTGGACCAACTTGTTTTGGGACCACAGTTCCCCTTTAACCAGCTTAATCAGCCCTCCAGTTCATTAACCAGCTCAATCAGCCCTTCAGTTCATTACCCAGCATTATCAGCCCTCCAGTTCATTACCCAGCATAATCAGCCCTGCAGTTCATTACCCACCTAAATCATCCCTCCAGTTCATTACCCAGCTAAATCAGCTCTCCAGTTCATTACCCATCATAATCAGCCCTGCAGTTCATTTCCCAGCGTTATCAGCCCTCCAGTTCATTACCAAGATTAATCAGCTCTCCAGTTCACTACCTAGCTTAATTAGCCCTCAAGATCCTTACCCAGTTTAATCAGCCCTCTAGTTCATTATTCAGGATTTTCAGCCCTCCAGTTCATTACCCAGTGTTATCAGCCCTTCAGTTCATTAGCCAGTGTAATCAGCCCTCCAGTTCATTATCCAGCAGAGCTCTCTAGTTCATTATCCAGTTATGAGCCCTCCAGTTCATTACCTAGCTTAATCAGCCCAATTCATTATCCAGCATTATTGACCTTCCTGTTCATTACCCAACTTATTAAGCCCTTCAGTTCATTACCCAGCTTAATCAGCCCTCTAGTTGATTTCCCAGCTTAATGAGCCCTCCAGTTGATTTCCCAGCTTAATCAGCCCCCAGTTCATTACCCAGCTTAATCAGCGCTTCAGTCCATATCCTAGCTTAATCAGCCCTAAAGTTCATTACTCAGGATTATCAGCCCTCCAGTTCGTTACCCAGCGTTATCAGCCCTCCAGTCTATTACCCAGCGTTATCAGCCATCCGGTTCATTACCCAGCTTAATCAGCCCTCTAGTTCATTACCCATCTTAATCAGCGCTCCAGTTCATTACCCAACATTTTCAGCAATCCAGTTCATAACCTAGCTTAATCCACCCTTCAGTCCATTACCCAGCTTAATCAGCCCTAAAGTTCATTACTCAGGATTATCAGCCCTCCAGTTCGTTACCCAGGATTATCAGCCCTCCATTCTATTTCCCAGCGTTATCAGCCATCCGGTTCATTACCCAGCATTATCAGCGGTTCATTACCCAGCTTAATCAGCCCTCCAGTTCGTTACTCAGTTTAATGAGGCCTCCAGTTCATTACCCAGCTTAATAAGCCCTCCAGTTCATTGCACAGCGTTATCAACCCCTACAGTTCCTTATCCAGCTTAATCAGCTCTCCAGTTCATTACCCAGCTTTATGAGACCTCCAGTTCATTATCGAGCATTATCAGCCCTCCAGTTCATTACCCAGTTTAATTAGCCCTCCAGTTCACCACCCAGCTCAATTAGCCCTCCAGTTCATTACCCAGCTTAATCAGCCCTCCAGTTCATTACTCAGGATTATCAGCCCTCCAGTTCATTAACCAGTGTTATTGGCCCTCCAGTTCATTAGCCAGTGTATTCAGCTCTCCAGTTCATTATCCAGCATTGAACCCTCCAGTTCATTATCCAGAATTATCAGCCCTCCAGTTCATTACCTAACTTAATCAGCCCTCCAGTTAATTATCCAGTGTTATCGGCTCTTCAATTCATTATCCAGCATTATCGGCCTTCCTGTTCATTATCCAGCTTATTTAGCCCTCCAGTTCATTACCCAGCTTAATCAGCATTATCAGACATCCAGGTTATTACCCAGTGTTGTCAGCTTATTCAGCCCTCCAGTTCATTACCCAGCTTAATCAGCCCTCCAGTTCATTACCCAGCTTAATCAGCATTATCAGACATCCAGGTTATTATCCAGTGTAGTCAGCCCTCCAGTTCATTACCCAGTGTTAGACAGCCCTCCAGGTTATTAACCCGTGTAGTTAGCCCTCCAATTCATTACCCAATGTAGTCAGCTGAACAATGTAAAATGGCAATAGTAGTCTTTATAATGGGTGTTACCTCAAAAAAGTGGGTGAGGGTTTAGAAGTGTAGGCATGGTCAAAACATTACATTTGTCCCTTATTGGACTTTCCAAACATTTGGAGGTATATTTACTAATCGGTCATATCAGAGGACACATGGGCATCCTTTAAGATTGGAAGAAAATACATTTCATCTTTAGGTTAGGAAAGGTTTCTTTACAGTGAGAATGGTGAAACTGAAAACTGTGGAACTGTCTTGTAATGGCAAGTTCACTGAATAGCTTTAAAAGTGGAGCTGATACGTTTCTAAAACTAAAAAATCTTGGGAATTACTGGTAATAATACATATAATGCAGTTATAGCTGATCTAGGGTTACTTTCCGATTACCATTTGGATTCAGAAAGGATTCCCACACCTTTTTAGCTGGGTTTTTTGCCTTCCTCTGGATCAACTGTTAGGTAGGGTTAAAAGGAGGGGGGGGGGAGGTTGGACTTGATGGAGATATGTCTTTCTTCAACCTCAATTACTATGTTACTATGTATAACCATTAACTTGGAGTTGGCCTTTTGAAAATAGACATATGCTTTAAGGCTGATTATTAATTTAGATTTAGCTTTTAGATTAGTCACTCTTTAGATGTGTTTAAAATTCTTTTTGAAGAGGAATAAACCAGTTTGTTATATAGTATATTTTATTATTGTATTATACTAAAGAATATGTTATATATGTTATATTATTATCTTAAGGGTGATCAAGAAGCCCTACATTTGATCAACCAAGTAGAAACTGTTCATTTCTTAAATAAATATAAAGACAACAATATCACCCAACCCCTTCCAGAATGTGTACCTAGCAATGCATGGTCCTCACCCCAAGGTTAATCCTTTCAGCTGAAAATCTGTTGTTCTGATTGTGGCCCATTTAGCTCCAACCCGCTATCAACCAGGGTCTTACCAACGGGAAGATATGATCAGCAAGCTCGTCTTCCTGTTAGACAAGATTAGGCCTGAGCAGTTTAGGACCTCACCCTGGTTATTCTTATTGGGGGGAAGGTGGGGCTTGGAGCCTAAACGTGATATTGTTGTCCTATAAGTATGCACCTATTATCACTGCAATAAATACTTTTAATTTACTATAGGAACTAAATGACATTGTATGTGTTATTTTTTTTAAAGGGTTATGCATAGAGCTACATTGCTAGTAGAGTTAGGTTTTATATTTGCATAATTTATGTTTGACATATTATTTAAACTTTGAAACCAAAAAGATAAAGTGCATGCCAAAAAATATTTACATAAAGAAAAAATAATACAGGTTGCATTGGTTTCGGTGTAAGCATACAGTATGCTATGTTATTCGCACAGATAAAGATTTTTAGTATCTTTAGCATCCTGTTTTATTATCTCTGGTGAAAGTTTGATTAAGAGACAAGGGTAGCAAGGATGTCCCTTCTGGACCTTGTTTATCAATAAAACAGGAAGAATTACCAAATATTGTTGGGGCCGCCTCTACACAATAGGTTAATGCAAGGCCGGTTCTAGTCATTTTTAAAATAAATTTGCTTTTTTTTCAAAATTTCCAAAACACCTTTATATATATTTAGTATATTTATCTCATAACCATTCTCCAATAGGAGCTATAACATTAGCACAATTTGGCAGAAAGTTTGTTTGTTACGGTTCCAGAAAAGTTGTAGAGGTACACACTCTTTTTTTTTTGTTACGGTTCCAGACATTTTAGTGCCCTAAGCAAGTCTTACCTGGTGCCCCCTTCCCAACTGAAACGTTCCCCAACCACCTCAGAGCAGTCTTTGCATAGATTGGAAAATTCAGCCAAGATCATTATATTGCATAAAATAGAGAGGCTTCAGGAAACTAGGTTGGCTTCAGTTTGTTTTACTATGGTTGAAAAGGATTCCTTGTTTTTTAAAAGAAAAATATTTAACGGTGCCCTTAACGTATGAATGGTGTCCTAGTTTTTCACCTAGGTCGCCTATTCCTAAAAACGCCACAGGAATGATGGCTGAGGTACTCATTTATCATCTTCTGTCTGTACACAATTTTATACATATATGTTTTCAGTTTTAAATGTACTTATCAATTTTTTTTCATTTTAAATTTTTTTATTAGTGCCCCGGTTTAAAGGAATATGCTAGGAAAACTTCAATGAGTAACAAGTAACTACATTGTGTTTTGAATTATTTAGTTTAAGTAGTGAATGGGAAATTCCAAAAACAATATACAGCACTTGCTTCAAGACAAATGTATATATATATATATATATTGTATTTTCCCCCCTATTACATGGGCAACTTATTTTTTGCAGAACTATAAATCTTTGAATATCTCTACATAGAACAGATTAATAAAGCTAGGGGGAGGGAAAGCAAAAACAATGTCAAAAAACAGTATTTCTGGCACTAAAGATTACCTACATTGGCAAGAAATAAACCTTGACAGCATAATATGATATAAATAACTGATAAGGAATCAGGTTATGTGTCTTGATGAGAAGAGCATAATCTGGTTTTTAGTTTGTACATAACTGTACAAAATTGTGGTTCACCTTTGGACACTGTAAAAGACATAGATTGTTGGCTTGCAGGACTGTCTATTGTGTAATCTAAAAGTTTCCATTATGTTGATCGAAAAGTTGAGCAGTAGATGGCCTTTTTTTAATAAGTTGTGTACATGTCTACAGACCACATTTTACAAGCAGCAGTTTTCATTTTGAGATAATCCAATCTGTCCCATTCATTTTGTGATCTCAAATTCTTAGGTAGATTAGACATTTGTCTATAGATGAATGTCTAATCCAGTGACGTCGAACATTGGCACTCTATATGTCTTGAAATTACAACATCTGGAGTGCCAAGGTTCAACATCATTTGTCAATCTATGCAATATCTAGTGTATGGGCTTTAGTAATGTATGGGCACCTTATGCGCTTTATTAATCCTGACCAAATCCCTAACTCCATATACAAAAATGCAGCCTCAAACTTGCAAGGAAGCTCCACCATGTTTCACTGTTGCCAACAATCATTATTGTATGTTTTAACCTCTATATGAAAATTATTACCATTAGCACCTGTTTGGTATAATTGGTTTATCATAAACCTGACAAATCCTACAAAACCCCTGACTTTGTGTAAGTGTACGTGTGGTTTAAAGATGCACACCAAATACAGGAGAATGTTTAAGGGGGATAACTGGTGCCTAGAATCAATCCCATTCTGCTTGCTCAGTGTAGTTTGCTGTTTCACTACTTCTGTGCCCGTACAGTCTTAAAGTTAGTTCCATAGATTGTTACATTTTTAATTGGTCTGTTAAGAAGCAGCATTTTTTTTATGCATTATAAAAAGTATCCAGTCTGCTCTGTGATTCACAGCATAGAAAATTGGTCAACATTAATCCTGCAGCTGCCTGAGGTGATTGCCGAGACTGGGTTTAGATACAGTTTTTAATGTATTTACTACTCTGTGATGGAGTGAGCAGGAAAACAGACATTAAGAGATCCTAGTTGTGTATGTATAGCTGATTGGCTATCTATCTGTATATGTGTAACAGTGTATGTCCAGAAAGTATTCGCAGCTCGTCACTTTTTCCACATTTTGTTTTTTAAATTCATTTTTTTCCTCAGAATTCTACACACAACACCCCATAATGACAACATGAAAAAAGTTCACTTGAGGTTTTGGCAAATTAATTAAACATAAAAAACTGAGAAATCACATGTATGTAAGTATTCACTGCCTTTGCCATGAAGCTCAAATGTATATAAGTTTCCACAGTTGACAGTTCATGTCAGAGCACAAACCAAGAGCAAAGGAATTGTCTGTGGACCTCTGAGACAAGATTGTCTTGAGGCACAAATCTCGGGAAGGTTACATAAAACAATTCTACTGATTTGTAGGTCCCAACGAGCAGTGGCCTCCATCATTCAAACATCTGCAGTGACAAGGAATTGGGGGTAACTGTATGAGATTAGTCCCCCCCTCCCCCCGAGAGCCGCCCCCCACCCCAGTTTAGTGTTATGGTATCTTGCCTGGGCAGTCTTCAATCGAGGTAAGGTATTTCAGTGTCCAATCTGGCCACTCAGTGTGAAATCCGGCGGCCACTCGCTTCACATCTGCCCTTATGTAAGCCAGCAGATCAGAGCGAGCAGCTGGACTTCAAAGTGAGGTGAGTGATTCGAGTATAAGCTGAGGTTCGGTTTTCAGGTTATTTTTAAAGTCTGAAAACCGTGGCTTATACTCAAGTATATAGGGTAAATGTGCAGTAGTCTATATATGAGTGTATGTAGCAGTGTATTTAAGTGTGCTGCATGTGTGTAGTAGTGTATTATATGGGTAGCAATAGATGTATATGTGAAGCTGATCAATCGTTGCAAATACATAGGAAAGATAGTTTTATACAGAATGACTATTTGAGCCGACCACACGTGATTATTGTTGGGCAAAACGTGTTTGACAGCTACAGTATATAAGACCTTTTTAAATGGAAGGTACAATACTTTTTCAGCTGTGTTTACCTTAAAGGGCATGTCCAGTCCAAATGCACAGCAACCCCCAAACCCCCGTTTTGCATTATACATAATTCTCTAATAATAAGTCTCTCTGAAGGGACTTACCTGACCTCAGTCCCTAGTTGATCTGCCTCAATACTGCACTGCTCTACTTCTTCCTGGTTGCGGCTGTCAATTAAGACGCAGTGTGAAGTCATGCCAAATTATGGAACGGTGGTTGCCAAACAAGATACATTTAGTTTAAAAAGCTACTCTATCACTTTCAAAATAAGTCCTGGATGGCATCTAACTGCAGGTTTTCCAAAGTTATGGTTGAAAATTAGTGTTCCAGGCTTCTAATGACAGCACCAGTATATCTGCTTTTCCCCTGTACCAATGGTGTAAGCATGCACATTACAAACTAAATGCTAGGACAGAAATTAGGCTCCTGTTTTGATGATGTGGCAGTATGTTAATTAGTTAAGATATCAAGGTGTTGGTGAAGGAAGGTGTTGGTGATGCAGGTACAAATTACTGGGCTTTTAAAACATTAAAGTCCATACTCTCCTTTACAGGGGAGTGTTACTATAATAAAATATTATCCCTTTTACATTCACAATTTTGGAATAAATATGCTTACGGTATAATAATCAATGTTTTTAGTCATTTCAAGTACAGTTCAGGGGGGTGCCATATCTCCAGTGACTTGACCGCAACAAATCTAAGCACAACCCCAAATTCCTTTAGGTGACCATACATTGTACTTCCCGCCAGAGCAATCACACGACATTAGACTGATCCTGCTGGAAATGAATGGGATTTGCGATCACATGTTGGTCGCAAAGAAGAATAGGTTCTGGCAGGATTGGTCTAATGTCGTGTGATCGGTCGGGTGGGTAAGAAGTGTTTGGTCACCTTTAGTCTGTTCTAGACTAGGGTTTCTTAAAGGGTGTGAGGGGACACACTGGTGTGACTTCAAAGAGACAGAAGTGTGGAAATATTTGCATTGCCAAGTGCGCCAAGGTCTAAAAAAACTTTGAGAACCACTGTCCTAGATGGCAAGAACCACCAAAGTTATCCCTGTATAAAACTTAGCAGACGTTGATACAAAGTAGCTCCTCCCTCTCTCCTTGGATGAAGCCCAGAGCATGTCTGTTCCACTGAGAAACAATGTATGTGTGGTGTTTAGATTGTTGTAGATCTGTTGTTTCTGGGCTATAAGTCGGTATAAATGGGTTTAACCCCCAGTTCTACATTCCTGTATGAGGCTGATGGGCAGTACAGAGAGGAGTATGGGGTTACAGGTCAATACAAGCTGTTGCTAAATCTGCCAGGATATTCTCCTCCCATCACTTGTTGCTGATGATTAACACATTCCCTTTAGGACTTGGAATGGGAGGGAGCCCGGGGGAAGTAGGTTATAAGAAGGTTATGAGGGAAGAACAGGGAGCACTGACTGGCCACATGTGATCTGCCCCTGTCAGACTCCTAGCATGGGGAAGGAAGAACTGGACCTATACGATGGGTACCAGCCCAGGAAACACTGTATCCGTGGGAGGCACGTGGCTGTCATGGTGGGGGCTGTGGTGCTGGTTGGGGTGTCTGTAGGGCTGGGGGTCGGTCTGACTCGCCCTGAGCCTTGTCATAGTAACAATGGAGGTGAAAGCACAACCATCAGTTCCACCATGGGCCCCCCGGGCACCTCCGCATCGCCACCTCCTCCCCAGGACGAAATCTGCCCATTGAGCGACGAGAAAAGCGGAGAATGGAGCCAGTTTAGGCTCCCGACCTACATGAACCCGGTACATTATGACCTGGAGATCCAACCGCTCATGGGACAGGACACATATAACGGGACCGTGAGCATCTCCATAAAGCTGAGCAGGGCGAACACCAAGCACCTGTGGCTCCACATTAGAGAGACCAAGATCACTGGGCAGCCCCGCCTAATGAAAGGAAACACAGAGTCCGTCGCTATCCAGCGCTGCTTCCACTATCAGGCCAATGAGTATCTGGTACTGGAATCCCAGAATGTCCTGGAACCAAACTCTCCCACTGATGACAGCGACACCTACAGGCTGACTCTGCAATTTGCTGGGAGACTGGACGGGTCCCTAGTGGGGTTCTATAGGACAACCTACCAGGAGAACGGGGTGACTAAGTATGTATCACTTGTCAGGGCTTTCCAGGCTGAAGTTTATCTTTAGGGTAGAAATGTCCTTTAACTTCCCAGCAGCTTATTACTTTTATAGTTTCTTCTGTTCTGAAGGAAGGTCAAATTCATTTTTATTAGAAAAGGTTGGGGTGATGGACTAAGAGCCGTCACTAATGGTCACCTTAAAGTCATGTTAATGCAGTGGTGTAACTAGGAATCACTGGGGGCCCCCAGCAAAACTATGATATGGGCCCTTCCCTACTTTATCTACAGTAGTTTTCTGGGGCACCCCCTGCTCCCTGGTAGTTACAACCTGTGTCGGTGTACTGAGGACAGGGGTGGATTTACACCTCAGTAGCCTGTAGGCACTTATGCCCAGTGTGCCTAATGGTAAATCCAGCCTTGACTGAGGGTTATGGTAGCCATACACGTAGTGATATTATCGGTGGATATGTGGTATTGGATGACATTGATTTATATCTGGTGTTTCTGACTGCAAAATTGGACTGACAGAATCAATCACTTTTCGTTATTAGACACGATGGAAAATGTTTGTATCAATATTATCATCAGCAATCAGTCACCATAAATGTTTCTTTTAGATGGTAATAGCAGAGGTTTCTAAAACATTGATTATGAAATTGCTGCAAGCAATGCACCAATGCATTGCATTGCTCTATACAACAAGGGCTGTATAGAGCAATAGCACTATTGGTACTTACACAGTTAGTATTTGTCATCAGTTGTTATCATATGTTATCTAACTGCAGTAGACCAGTCAAAAGCTAATATTTGATTGGTTGCAGGAGATTACTAGCACTGGTAAACTTTTGCACCTCTTGGAATATAAGCCCTTTACAGGGCTGCTGTCACCTTTTTTTGTAATGCAATGTACTAAACTGTTTGTGGCTCCATCTATTGCAAATGGGTTAACCCATTCTTAGTCTTTAACACCAGTTTTTTGCGATCCACCACAGCAACTGATATTATAGTCTTAAAAAACAACTATACTGTAAAAATTCACTTTTTAGAAATTAAAAGATAGGATTGATTATTTCCACCTCCCTATTTTGTTTCGTTGAGGAGCTACAGCACATACAGTTTCCATATGCCAGGTTATGGCCCTGGTCCTTCCTGTATTAAAAATAGCGCTGAAGCACTCAGAAAGCCTGGCAGAAGCAGCTTTCTTCGTGCTGCCGCTCCTCATAGAAATTATACTGGGAGGTAGAAAGTACCAATCCTACCTCCCTGCCCCAGGTACTTTTCATTTTAACTGTTTTTGAATAAACTTTCGGGGAGATCCAATACTCCACGCCGCGTAACTTACCTTATTTTAGCCCGATCCCGCGATACAATAACTTACGTCAGTTATTGCATCGCGGGATCGGTCTAAGGTAAGAAGCGTGACCTTAAAGGGAAAGTTCAGTGGAAAATATCAATATTTTAAAAATTCTTTGTTTGTATTATGCATACCCAGCTATTCTACATATTCTCTCCCATTTTGAAAAATCAGTTGATTTCATACCCTTTGCTGTTCCCTGCTGTTGACATTAGTGAGCTGCCATTTCAGGTTTTTACGGTCCTTCTTCCCAGGATGCTCCACATCCTTGGAATGTTCCTAAGAGTAATTTCTACTGATTGGCTGTTGGATGGGTCAAAGATGTTCAGATCTCTACTGAGCAACTGAATCAACCCAGGCGCTGGGTCAAGGGCAAGACCATAACGGTCTCTACTAGGGGTCCTGCAAACAGGAAGTCAGTATTTGGGTTGCATTTATTTTTACACAGACAAAATGTTGAATGGGCAGGTTAAGGTCATTGGGATTGAAAATTACTGTTCTTTTTTCTGAAAAGCATATGTATTTCCACTGAACTCCCCCTTTAACGCTCCCCAACCTTTACCGTTAAGTTTTGCTCTACGAGGTAACGCAAAACTTAACGGTAGGGGTTTTGGATCTTTAGCACAGCGCTATTTCCAAAAACATTTGGAAATGGCGCTGTGCTCTAAATTTCGTCTAAACCCGACATTAACCCGAATTTTTTTCGGGTTAACGTGGGTTTTAGACGGAAAAGGGCTATATTGTACCTCCACCATTATACGCCCTATAGTTCTTAAAATCTGCGTTAGACACTAGAAACAATTTATTGTAAGTTATTTGTTTACTTGGACAATAGGCTGTCCAGGTTTATTACATGCTACATGACCACTCACATTGACAGCCAGATTGTGCTTAAACTTCCTTTATTGCATTAATTGAAGAATGGGAGGTAAAGGGAGCCATGAGTGAAGCTACATAGTTTTACTAGGCTACTAAAGGGCTGTACACACATAAAGTTTTTCTCTGGCAGAACGCCCGAGGGCCGACCATTTGTTGATCTGTTTTACTGTCTGCTCTCTTGCGTTCCACCTGTCGAAAATTGCAAAATAGCTGATGGAATTGGATCAAGAGTTTGCCGATGCAGGATTGGCAGGAACGATTGTTCTGTATATACTTCATACGTTTTGGTTTTGTTATTGGCAAAAATTATAGTATAGGGAGCCGGTAACAATCCAACAAGTTTACTAAATATCGACAATGTGTATGGGCTCCTTTTGTGTCTGCAAGCTCTTTGTCTTCCCCCAGGGCAGTGCTGGTAGTGGATATTCCTCATGCTTCACAATAATATGCAAATTGTTGGGATTTGTATTGTTTTCAAAGTGTTATAAACACATTTTCTGCCCCAGTATAAATTTATATTTTGTGCAAGTGCTCCTTCCTTGATATTTGCTGATATAGGACAGAATAAATCCTCACTCGGGATGTATTTAAGTTTCATTCAAATTTATTTGACAAATACATAGTAATTGTGTATCCCTGATGAAGCCCCGTCCACTAACTAGCTTGATGTCCGTGTTTATCAAGCATATAGTGCAATAATAAACATACACATGTGTATAAAACGAACATTAAATGACGTGGTGTGGTTACTCTTATTAAAGGGACACTATACTGAAGAAATGACTTTGCCTCATCTTAATCTATAATTGAATACATGCAAATAGCACTTACTCTGATTTGCGTGTGTGGCTGCATGCCTTCAATCCAGCACACATTTTGTTGAGGAGCAGTTTTCCCCCTCCCTCGTTTAACCACTCCCACTTCCATCTGACCTGACTTTTTACACAAACCAACTGTCAAGCCTGCACACAGCATACAGCATTCCAACTGTCAAATCTTTGTCACCATTCCAGCTACAGTAAAACTACTCACAGAAGAATAGTTATTGAGAGCAAGGAACTTGATTGACAGCTGAAATATAAGAAGTTTTAGATTGGATATCTAAAGAAATAGGGGGCAGATCAACAAAAAAATGATACAGTGGTGGTTGGGAAGAGTTGTCTTTCTAACTCTGTTTTGTTGTTTGAGTTATAATTTGTCCTTAGCACCACCTGTATGCAGGTAGTTGGAACCTACGGCATAAATAAATTGCCCTTAGACTACTTATACCCGGATCCAGGTCACAAGTTTGTTATATTGTTAGCCTAATTTATTTGGGCCAGTGCTTTATCATTTCTTTCAGGTGTCATTCTTTCACTTCCTCATGGTTGTGGATATTTCAAAGAAAAAAAATCTTTTTTAAATGTGTTTATTTTAACAGAAGCATCGCAGCTACAGATCATGAACCAACAGATGCTCGTAAATCATTTCCTTGTTTTGATGAACCCAACAAAAAAGCAACATACTCAATCACCATTATACACGAAGAGGAATATAATGCACTATCAAATATGCCTATGCAGGTATGTAGAGTTAAAGATACTGCCTAATTCATGTTTTATAGAAAGTAGTTGCTGATCTTTTTCTAATTAGTCAACACTTCTAGACAGGGCCATTTCTAGCCACCTACGTGCGTGCCCCCACCGCCACCAAAAAAACAAAACAAAAACAACTTGGCCTGTCAAACTACAGCTGGATTTCTTCCTTCTGACACTGTACACTGCTGCAGTTCTTTATGGTGGGAACACTTTACTAGTTGGTAAGAGGGGCACTCAGTACCAGATGAGGCGAGTGTGTATACATATGTTTGTGCGTATGAAGCAGCAACACTGGCGCTTCAGTGGATGCGTGGTGCGCAGTGGACGTGGCACCAGTGTTCGCCCCAGAAATTGTTTCCAGCTGAGTAGGGCAGAACAGAGAAATTTAGTGAGATCTGAGATGTTTAACTCAAGTAGAGGAAGCTGAGTTCAGGCTCTCCACTAAATACTATGTTACAAATTCCAGCAGAACAAGGAGAGCAGTTCTGAAAACTGAAAGTAAAAGCTGAGGGAGATGCTAGTAAGAATATGCACCCTGAATCAACATAGGTGCCTAGTTCTTTGCCTAGGTGACCTATGTCTAAAAACGGCCCTGCTTCTAGAGATCAGAATTTTAACTGAAGTGTTTTCATTTTTTGACCATCTAACAAGAAACTGTAGTTGTAATGTTACCAAATGCACAGTCCACCAAAGATGTGTTTTCAGGCAATAATAAAAGAAACCATAGAGGTGGACACTTTTTACTTGACACTAGGAGCCAGTCGGGAATGTTAGGCGTATTTGTTCTACACTTTGTATCTGCCAACAATATCAATATTGAACAGTTTATAATCCGCCTAAGAAGCAATATGTCTTTCTTAAGGTGGCCAGTTCGATAGTTCAAACCAAAAAAGTTTGGTTGTGGAGGGGGCACATGGAATCCAGAGGCGGATCCAAAATGAGGCACGGTTACTGGCTGGGGTGCCACTTGTGCGGCCCCCACTCTGGGTCAGGTTGGGGACCCCTGTCATGGAGGGTCATAGGAGACTATTTAAGGCTTTCTAGTACTGTTGCTAATGTCTGTAATATCTGTCTTGTCCGTTATGCTCTACACAAATCTGCATATCTGTTGCTGCTGCAACCCAGCATTGCAAAAATCATTCCTGCTAAGATTTCTTATTTGAAAAATGTTTTGGTGTTGACAGTGAGTAGGTCAGCCCTGACTAAATCAATAATCAGTTGATACAGGCATCCCAACTCTCCATAAAGTTTAGGGAGTTTGCCTGATATTAAAAGACGATCCATGACCCTGAAATTATATACAATCTCCCTAAAATTAATTTTATATTTGAAATGAATAGCAACAATTTTGGAGCTTATTGGAGGATATCTGAGGAAGGGGCAGTAAGCTCCCGAAACTTTGTATTAATGTTTTTGCACAAATTAATCAAGTAGTGTGCTCCTCTTACTCTTTTCCTTTACTTGTTGGAGGATAGCAGAAACACTCATGTAATTGTTATGTGAGTCTATCACTCATTCTCCAAAGATAAACTTTGGATAAACTAAGACCATCAGCTTAATTGAGAGATAACTGGAGAACTTGCATGATGGGAAGTCTGCTGATATAACTATTCTGTCAATTCATTGTCATTATGCATTACTTGACTGACATTTTGCTCTTTCGAATGCTGAATTTGCTCATTCAGGCAATTCTTTTGAAGGACCATTACATATTAATCCACAGCTGTTAAATAATTAATTTTTCATTGCTAGAATATAACTTTGTTTAAAGGGACAGTTCAGTGGAAATTATCAATATTTGTTAAATTGTTCGTTTGTTTAATGCACACTTAGTTATTCTACATATTCTCTTCAATTTTTAAAAATAAATTGATTTCATACCCTTTGCTGTTCCCTGCTGTTGACATTAGTGAGCTGACATTTCAGGTTCTAACGGTCCTTCTTCTTCCCAGGATGCACCACATCCTTGGAATGTTCCTAACAGTTATTTCTACTGATTGGCTGTTGGATGGGTCAAAGATGCTCAGATCTCTACTGAGCAACTGAATCAACCCAGGCGCTGGGTCATGGGCAAGACCATAACTGTCTCTACTAGGGGTCCTGCAAACAGGAAGTCAGCATTTCGGAAGCATTTATTTATACACAGACTAAATGCTGAATTGGCAGATTAAGGTTGTTGGGATGATAAAATACTGCTCTTTTTTCTGAAAAATACATGTATTTGCACTGAATTTCCTCTTTAATTATACCTTAGGACTAACATTTAAAAGGGAAGTTCAGTGAAAATACTTGTATTTTTCAGAAAAAAGAGAAGAAAAAAATATGTAGAATAACTAAGTATGCATTACACAAACGAACAATTTAACAAATATTGATAATTTCCACTGAACTGTCCCTTTAATAAAAATTTGCTGCAATAATGTTTACATGTTAGATTAAAGAAAAAGGTACTGGAAAATAAAATAGTTGCTTAAATATACTATTGTGGACACAGTGACATATCATTAATCATTATATCAGTACTGAATATTTCATCTGATGACCAAACAGTAAGTCCTTACACAACATGTAATACTCTTTATTGATATGAAAAGCTTTGTGGCAAGTCAGAAGTTGACGAAAGGCCTTAGAGGTAATGTAATCATATCTTCTCTCCCGAAAGGCACATTTCACAGGTTTTGTGCTACAGAGGTGAATGTGTGGTTTTATTGGCAGGAACAACATACGTGCCTTCCTAAAGATGGCTTGTGACTTGTTCGGTTCGAACTCCATGACCTTGCTGTTTGCTTAGCTTTTCTTCTATTTCTGAGACTTTTTCTTGTTCTTTGGCCCAAATCCATAAGCATAATTGAAAGGTGAAAGAACACTAAAACATTTGAATGTAATATTTTATCTTTAACCCTTCGTGTTTTTTTGTTTCCTGTAATGTTTTCATATGTTTGAATAAATGGAACATTTTGTAAAATATTTTTAACCACATTTCATGTAAAAGACACATGCAGCCTTCTTTTCCATTTAAATAGCAAAAGAACCTTAATAGAGCATTTATGTATATAACATACTTAAAAACAAGTGGCCTCTTTTAAAGAAGAACTTTATATACTGTGAACTTTTATACTGTGTATAAAGTTTTTTTTTAATAACAGTTAAAAGGAAAAGTGCCTGGGGCAGGGAAGAAAAATTGGTACTTTCTTCCTCCCAATATCATTTCTATGAGTTACATCAGCACATAGAAAACTCCTTCTGCCAGGCTTCCTGGGTTCTTTAGTGCTATCTTTAATACAGAAAGGCCCAGAGAACTGACCTGGCATAGGTAAATTTTATGTGCTGTAGCTTCTCAGCAAAACAATATTGGGAGGTGGTAATTTTTATTTTCAAAAAGTAAATTTTTCAGTATTGTTGTCCTTTAAGTAGACCTAAGGCTGGAGCCATCGTGGCTGTTTACTTGAAATTAACTCCTTTTACACTTACTTTGTGTTAAAGAACAGGCAGACACACTTGTTGGGTGAAACATAAGGCCACAGCTTTATTAATTGACACATTATAACATGTGATCAATTTAAAATATTCAAAACATAATTTATGCATCCTTGCATGTTAATTAACCATAAGTCCCCGAGCCGTAGCCAATGCTAAATGCCACGCCTCTGGATCCCCAGAGGGCATGTAACGGCTCCAAACATAACCTTCACAAGGAAGCATCCGCCAGCTGTGACTCCAACATCCCCTTTTTTCCCCTTGTAATAAACCATTAACCAACACTTTTCAAAACCATATAACTATAGGGAGGGAGGGTGGGGAAGATCCTTCTCCCTGCTAGCACTCAACAAAATGGCGCCCGAGCCTCGTGCTCCGCCCCTTTAAATAAATTTGATGACGTCACCACCGACGTCATCTTCCCGCCTCTCGCGAGACCAGCCGCGGCCAATCCGGGCTCGCGTAATGACGTGATGACATCATACGCAACGCCGCGGCCGGACTCTCGCGGGAACACGCCAGGAGGCGGCCGCGACCAGGACTACACCTCCCAGCATCCCCCGCTGGCCCCGCCCGCCTCAGGTCAGACGCTCCGGTCCCTACCGCGGGCCGGAGCTACCATAGCATGGAAATATCTGTGAATTGTATGCAATGCAGGACCATTGATGGGAAGGCCTAATTCTTACATTATACCCATACCTTGTTTTAGCTTAGGAAAATGTGAAATCTTTCCACGTTATCTGGAAATTTCCAGACATTTTACACACATTCACGGCAGCTTTCTTAATTGCCAAAACTTGCTATTTTTTTGATAAAATTAAACTGGATATGAGTGCACAAACATAGCTCAAACACCAGTTTCTTAATGAAATGCACCTGGATCCGAGTGTACTCTAACTTACATAAATACACACAATTATAAAAGATAAAAGACCTGAAATTTTAAAATAAAAGCACAATAATAAAAACATGTATTTACTTGCAATTAAACTTTAAATCGACACCCCCTCTTTCAACAACAGAAGGTTTTGAGTTGCAGCACAAATATAACACACATTAATAGGGTTTGTGCAACAATTGCTGTGCTCCCTTAAATAATGTGGGTTTTCAAGCAAAATACCGTTTATACTTAAATCTTCCCTTGTTTCTGGATTGTGTGAGCCACAGGTTTACTGCAGTTTTTTTGTAGCACTACTAGCTTGAGTGAGCATTCACCCATGTTTGTTTTATGAGTCATATGGTAATTGTTCTAAATAATTATATAGTACAACTTTTGTATTAATTATATTAAGCATTTGTTTTATATTTTAGGATTCTATCAATGTTGGAAATGGATGGAAAAAAACTACATTTCAGAAATCTGTTCCTATGAGTACATATTTGGTCTGTTTTGCAGTTCATCAGTTCATACCTATAACAAGATGGTCAAAATATGGTGTTCCAGTAAGTATAATAGAAATGCTTGCTCATTTGAAACATGAGAAAAAGGGATCCCTGCCAGTGTACAACCTTGGTGTGTGTAGATAAAAATTAGAATACAAAAATAATGTATGCTATCATCCCCCTCTACATTCACTCTATTCACTGTTAGCAGCGTGTGTAAATGCACATACATAAAACATATACACTCACAGAAAAAGTGAGGTGGTTCAGGTGTGAAAGCCCCAAACCCTTCTCCAACAGCCAATCAGTAAAAATTACTGTTAAGGTTACCACACACATGCGATTTCCATCGCAAAGTGCTGACAGATCTGTCGGCACATTGCGAAGGAAACCGCACAAATGGAACTGAACGATCACCCATACGTGGTATGGGGATCGGTCAGCCATGCAGCCATACATGGGCCGACGGTATCGGCTCTCTTTACTTTAAAGTAAAGGGAGCTGATACCGTCACACAGAAATTTTTCGTCTTTCCCAGCCGACCGTAATGCCAACCATGGAAGTTCGGTGACATTACAGTCGGATTCAGCCAAATTATTCATACACATTAGTGATATTAGGTAAATATCGTCGTCTCGTAGACCGACAGAATTTACCTAATATTGCTAATGTGTATGGCCACCTTTAGGAACATTCCAAGGAAGTGTGCATCCTGGGAGGAAGGACCATTATAGAACCTGAAATGACAGCTCACTACTGACTAAAAAAGCATAGGTCAACTGATTTTTCAAAAAGACAAAAAAATGTAAACTAAGAATTCTATTTTCCATGGAACTTCAACTTTAACTTTTATACTCCATAAACATTCTTTGAATGAGTTGCATGTGATTCATTCAATAGTGGATCCATGTTTCACAACCAAAGAAGGTACTGAAATCAATATCTGTGTAAACAAGCTGGTAAGAACCACCTGACTATATTTATATGTACAGTATAACTATGGTCATTTTATGAAACATGTGAATCATGTAACTTCAACTAAAATATGCATTGATTTTTTTTAAAAAGGCAAATATAAGGATTCAATCCCCTGTCACTCCATAGGGTTTAAGATCAAATCTGCTCAAGATCAAGATGTTGAACTTCAATCGATACTACCCAAATAAATTTTGTTGGTAATTAGCACCCATCAATCCTTGTATGTTGAACCTTCCCTTTTACATGGGTAAAGCATCCTATACACCAGCTCGATAACGGGTGAACCTTCAGCGCCATCATAAAATGGGAATGATCGTTATTTTACACTAATGGTCTTTTATAAATTTCGCACCCAAGCACTAGACCACCTACAGCATGCCCTCAACCAATTAACTTTTTATTTACAGTGAGGGGCACCAAACTACTCCCTCCCCTAATATTACCCAGGGTGAGCACCTTAACTGATAAAGGGGTAAAACTCCAAAACGTTGTTATTTTGTGGTTTACTAGTTGATAAATCTTGTCTTTTGATGCACCTTAACTGCACCCTGTGTTTTCTATAGTTACTCCAAATTATGACTTGGAAGTCCAGCTCATAAGACTGGTCTAACTTCTCTGAGTGCTGCACTCTAAATCAATGAGAAGATTCTCTCTGCAAGGAAGAGTCCCAGACTTAGTTGCCCAGTATTGTTGTCCTTTAACCCCTATTCAAGGTCCAAGACCACAGAACTGCTAGTGCTGCTAATTTTACATTTATTTTGCACAGTAAGAATTGTCCCATTACATTATTTACTAGTTATGCAATAAACAGTCATGGCCACAAAAGGCAAAAAACAAGCAGAAAAGCTACAAAAGCAAACAATATTAAAAAAAAAAAAAAGAAAGTTACAGGGCCCCATCTACCATTAGGCACAGTGAGGCACTTGCCTCAGGTGGCATTCTAGCTGTGAATGAAAAAAGCAAAAGCATGTTGGGGGGAAAAATGTTGAAAAAAATTGTTCTTTTTTTTTTTTAAACTCTACCAGCGCAGCTACACTCATGACAAGTCTCTAACCTTAAGTTTCTTTTAAGTCTCATTCTGCTTCTCTTGATTTTTTGGGACACTGCACCCTGCTGCTCAGTCAAGGAAGAGTGTGTGAACCATTGGCACAATCAAAGGAAGACTACTAGAGGGGCACTTCCCATAGTGCCCTCTTGCTTCCATTTGCTTGGCTTGCTGCCCAGTGCCTATTGTTCCTCTTTTGCGTCATCATCAGGTCACAAGTGAAACAGTCCAGCAGCCAAAAGAATAGGGATAGTGTGGCACTGGTGCAGAGAGAGCAGCTGCAGCAGACAAGAGGTGAATCTTCAGCATCTGTTGCCAGCCATTGCCTACTGCTACTGTGACAGTGACACTTTTTTGAGTTTTTTGTGCAACCAAAAAATGCCTTTTCTGTGTCAGTCATTGAGTTTTTCAGAATCTTTGGGGTGGGGTGCTGAAGTGGCCTGGGCCTTGGTTGGTGCCTGCCTTTTCCATCTCAGAATAGTGCTGTGAGTGAGATTTGTGTCAAAGGGCCATATTTATAAAGGCGCGGTATTGCTAAAACGATTGTTAATTTACGTTTTACCAATCGTTACCCCGATCGTAGATTTACGATCCCCATAGAATACGATTGTGGTAGCTTACTATTGCACGTTTGTTAATTAACAAACGTTTGGCTTAAATGTACTATTGTAATAATGCGATAACACGCGGTATCGCTAATGTGTGATACTGCGTGTTTATAACTATGGCCCAAAGTGTTTTTTGCAGTTGTGTGTTTCTGGGAGCCTTTTTGGGGTGTTTGACTTGAAAAGGGGTGCTGGGCCTATATGCGTATTATGGTGGCCTTGGTCTTTTTTGTGTATTGGGCCTTCTAGGGTGCCTATCTTCATTCTACATGTGGAGTGGGTAGGGCCACGGGACCTATGAGTGGGCAGGGCCATGGGACCCGAGAGTGGGCAGGCCACATGGGGCCAGCAAATGGAGGGTCCATGAGTGGGAGAGCCATGTGGGGCTTGCAAGAGGAGGGGGGCTGCAAGGGGAGGAGGAGACACAGGGCAGATTGACTGTCATCCACTGACATGGTTTCAGAGCAGGAAGCGCAGGGGGACCTGGTGATGCTGCTGCCATATTACGCACAAAAATGTAAATATCTTCAAAACTATGCAAAATAAACAATGACAATAAATTGCAAAAATTCTCAGAAGAGCAATTTTGGTCAATTTACCTAAAGTCATTTTTGGACCACAGTTCCCCTTTAATTACCTATGTGATAGAAAGTTCAAAAATCTTTAAAATGTAGCCACGCCCACCAGCAAAATCCCACCCACTTTGATGCGGCACACCACTCACGCCGCCTAGAAATAATCAAGGGCAGCAACCAAAAGTGTGCCTCAGTCAGCAAACACCCTAGAAGTGGCCCCAGTGGTCAACAAAATTACAACAGAGATGCCAAGGCTGAATGGCAGGATACTTGCCGCGTTGATCATATAGGATTTTTTCTGATAAGGACATTTATAGTTTAGAAGGAAAAGTGATGCAGCCTGTAGTTAGCAGCAGCTACAACATGGAGTCAAAGGTCTGAAATGCAGACATGGCACTAAAACCATCCAGAGGAATTTCATGAAAAATGCTAAAGAGAAAATCCACAGTTTCAGTTTTTAGAAGCCAAGTTCAACCCAGAGGATCCTAAAATAACTTTGTGATTAAACAGCACCCTCTAGTGGAAGATCACTTCATAAAAATAGAAAAAAACGCCACGTCTGTAATGCTTTGTTCTTTAGTAGTGCTGCTTCCCAAATACCAATAACAGTGTGTCTTGCATCATTTTGGGGGGGCCTTTCCCACCCCGAGGAGGGAGGAAGGACCCCCAAAATGTGGGTTTTTAGCGTATTTGTTTGTGATAAACACTAAAAGGGCATGTTCACCCTTAAAACAAAAACTGGTCAATTGTCAGTTACCTGCCCCAAACGGATATATTTTGTACTTTATTACTCCCCCTTCTGGCAGAGTAAGCTGGTCCCTCCCTCCATGTGGTCAATCAACGGTGTAACAACTTATATCACAGCCAATGATTGACTGCAGTTTTAATAGCATATGCACTATAGTATAGTTTAACCCAGAAACAGTCGGGACTGGTCAGAGGAGTCAGCTGTGGATAGTGCTTCTGGGTAAGTTTTGCCCCTTCGTTCCTGCAACATTAATTGAAGAACAGGAGATAAGATATAGCTCCTTTACTTCCTGTTCTTCAATTAATGAGCAAACTGATAGGTTCACATTTTGAGTGACACATCACCAGTAGCATCCCCCAAAAAATCAACCTTTTTTAAAGCTAATTACAGGCTTGCAAGCACTCTGAGCTTTTCTCTGATGTGGACACCTTAAAGGGAATGTCCTCCAAGCTAAAATTTCAGATTAACCTAGTTACTGTTAGGTCGTGACATCAGTGTTGCAGCTCTAACCGATGTCCGATACTAGAAAGTTAGTTAAGAGCCAGCGAGGGATCGGGTGCTGGTATACAGACTATAGGTTTGCAATATATGGTCTTATCTACCTATCGGCGTAGCAGTAGAGAATTGTACAGCGTTGAAAGCAAAGACATTTTGGAAATAAAGCAATACCATATATTGGCTTAACTAAAATGATTGAAAACGCAAGCTATAGAGGTACTTCATCAGGTATGATACAACACTATCAGTACAAAACTGTACAGATAATCAAATGGTAATAAAGAAATAAGCCACAGGTAAAAAAATAAATAAAAATCTGTCCAGACACACTGCACACGGAATAGTGATTTGAAAGTATTCGTATAACTAAAAGTGGACGTACACAGACTGTACATCAAATCGTTCATAACGTCAAGCACAGCAGTTTTAGCTACCAAGGTTTCTGTGATGTTTCCCAACCCAGATAATAGTAGTAACATAGTAATTGAGGTTGAATAAAGACGTCCATCAAGTCTAACCTTTTCACCCTCCTTTTTAACCCTAACAGTTGATCCAGAATTCCTTCCTGACTCCATTCTGTAATAGGAAAGTATTCCCGGATCAACCAGAACTACAGTAAAAGTATTAATACCAGTAATTCTCAATATATTTTAGTTTTAGAAAGTTATCTAGGCCGCTTTTTAAGCTATTCAATAAACTTGCCATTACCATAGTAACATATCATGATCAGACCGGTCAGGATGTCTAGAGTTTAGTCTAATAATGTATGGCCAGCTTTAGATCATTAAAGGGTTGTTAACTTGTATAGGGAAAGGGATTTACATTCTCTCTTATTGTGACCTAACATTTCCTATCACCACCATGATTTTGAGGTCTTTAAGGCTGAGAGCTTGGCTGCATAGCCACAACCAATATAATAACATGTATATCTGTGCCTCCACGTGTACGGACTATTTGAACAACATATC
Source organism: Hymenochirus boettgeri (assembly GCA_019447015.1). Classification (NCBI taxonomy): domain Eukaryota; kingdom Metazoa; phylum Chordata; class Amphibia; order Anura; family Pipidae; genus Hymenochirus; species Hymenochirus boettgeri. The sequence continues at coordinate 123,959,555 of CM033469.1, forward strand.
TAACCGATAGGGAAAGACTTCTGGCAGTTGCCCTCTCTGTCCAGAATAGGCAAATTTAGGAGGGCAGAACTCCTTAGTATTCCTGCACCTAAAGGATAAAAGCCACCTTTAAGAAAGAGTAAATATTGTTCACAAGATGAGTAAAGAGCCTATGGTCAGTTTAGAATAAACATCCAGAGGGATGAAGGCCTTCAACAGTCCTTTTTTATATACCTACAGTGTGGATTTAAAGGGGAAGTTCAGTGCAAATAAATAAGCTTTTCAGAAAAAGAGAGCTGTATTTTTTTATCCCAATGTCCTTAATCTGCCAATTCAGCATTTTGTCTGGGTATAAATAAATGCAACCGAAATACTGACTTCCTGTTTGCAGGACCCCTATAACAGACTGTTATGGTCTTGCCCTTGACCCAGTGCCTGGGTTGATTCAGCTGCTCAGTAGAGATCTGAGCATGTTTGACCCATCCAACAGCCAATCAGTAGAAATTACTGTTAGGAACATTCCAAGGATGTGGTGCATCCTGGGAAGATGGACAATTGGAACCTGAAATGGCAGCTTATTAATGTCAACAGCAGGGAACAGCAAAGGGTATGAAATCAACTGATTTTTTTTTTTAACAGGTGAGAATGTGTAGAATATCTAGGTATGCATAATACAAACCAAGAATTTTTAAAAATAGATATTTTTTCCACTGAAGTTTCCCTTTAACGTCTTTACATCAGCATTTTAACAATTCGTAACTCTCATATCTCTATTACTAAACTAAAACGTCCAGTATAATTAGGCTTTATATTATTCGAAACACAATGACCTGCATGACTGAAAAACCTTCAGACTCTGCAGGTATTTATTTAAAATTACTAAAAACTGTGCACTAATGTTACGTACAAACGATACCAACGTCTGATATCCCGTGGACTTGTGCATAGGATTCTTAACGAACAATGATGTATACCTACCATATAGTATCTAAAATATCTACAGTAGAAAGTGCTACAAATCAGATAGCTGTAAATTTTGCAAATGGGAATTTTAGAATCAGGGTCACCTTAAATTATGTATTTTCCCTATATGTTGTTGTGACCAAGTTGAAACAATGGCTCCTACGTATTAGTTACATTTTTGCAAACTGAAGTCTTTTGGGGGCCTTATTTGCGGTTTAAGATTTCCATCTATGCAAATGGTAAGTTTCATCCCACAGTGTCTGTCATTTTGTTTTTCTTTCTTTCCATTTACTGTGGAACTGCCAGCAGACACAGTGCTATTTTGCACACTAGACAGAAGATGAGCACTAAGCAAATGTTTGCACTTAACATGGTTGCCAATGAGTCACAAACAATTTTTTTAAGGTTTATTGATTTATTTATTTTGGCTGGTATTGTATATTTGGATTTCTGTCGGCCACATGATTAATATTAAATCTATTGATCAGAAAAGTGCAGAGAAAAACAAACTATTCAGGAATCTTCAAATGGGAGTAAATGGTAAAAAACAAACATATTGCAAAGCACATTTTAAACTTAAGACCACTACAAAAAAAAAAACAAGATATTTTAATCAAAATGCTCAAAATTCATTAAAATGAATACTTAACACTCCTGGCTATTAACAAAATAAATTATTAACAATAACACTGTATCTGCTGTTATGTGTTATGTCTATTTCTATGGGAATAACTTCCAGCGAATAGAAACCCTAAACACTGAAGGAAATTAACACATTTAGAATACAATAAGACTAATAAAAAAAAAAATCAACTCCTTACTGCAATAGAAATTAATTATAGAAGTTTCAAGCTTATCTAAAGTCATTTAAATTGCAAGACAGCCCTGCAAATCCTACCCAACTTCTTATACTTTTCATGGATTACATAAATGCAGCTCATTTTGAATTCCCAATAACTCTGGCATACAGCCGAGCTGTCCCAACAAAAGATGGTGTGCTATTCATTGATTAAATCTTACAACTATACAAAGTTTCTGTGTACCGGTATATAAACTTTATATGAAAATAAAATGGTGTCTCCTTAAGAACTTTTTTTTACAAATAATGTTCAGCTGCATTCAAGGGTTTTCCCACATCCAAAATTGTGTTTAAGTGCAGTTCCAGGGCAGCGTCCTCCTGATGACTCGTATTAATAAGTCTACGCAACTCCTGCATTTTGTCGGTCAGAGAGAGGTTTAAAGATTGTGCAGGCGTTCTATCCATTAGAGACCACTGTACATAGGAAGAGTGAAGAGTATTCTCTGAAGATCTTGGTAGAGGATACAGGGTTTTTGTTCTCTGTTTTGAGGAAGAATACAAGTCTATTGCACTAAAAGCAGTCTCTATAGACATTTGTAATGAAGGGGTGTGTGAATTGCCAATAGGTAAATGACTCTGTACCTCTGGGGGGTTAAGTAGGGCTTCTGGAAGGTACATTGGTAGACTAAAGGAGACCGAAGGTTCCAGTGCCTCGTCTTCAAGTAACTTCTGCAACTTTTCCTTACACCTAAAAAGATTAAAGAGTATTATTACCTTAATGGGTCTCCTATTTGCAAACAACATTTATTTTTTTCTTTTCAAGCCCTTTTTTGGCCATGTACTCTGGTACATGTTTTTGAAAAGTTGAGGCCACACTACACTGTACGGCAATGCGTTTACTGTCCGTTTGCGCATGCAAGGTGGCCACCTACATGGACATGCACTGTTCGGAGTTTCTCACATGCAAACACGCTAGTGTGGCCTGGCCCTTTTATTCCATTTCACCTCCATGGAAATGAGGCGATGCTCAATGAACCAGTGAATGACTAGGCCCACAGCAGACTGATGTGGTGTATCTTTCTCCCAGGTATGCAGGGGGAGAAGCACGCCAGTTTTGCTCTCTCAGAAAACCAGCAAGTGAAGAGAGAATGTCAATAAGGCTTTACACCACCTGCAGCACATCCTGTGCTGGAACATACGTCTTATAGTATAATATAATAATACAGATCAGATAGAAATCAGATGTGTATCTAGCACTAACTTTTTATCTATACATAGTTTAATAATTTAGGCTATGCTCCTGGTGGTGTGAAGCCGGTCTCCCAATCTTTTCACTTTCTGCTAAGTGTCAGTTTGACATTCACATTGGATGCTGGGCCACAACTGCAGGAATTACAGAATCACTTTAAACTTAAATTATGATAAACAATAACAGATCTTAGCTCTCAGGGATAGGAAACCAGTAGCTCCAAAGATGTTTGGAAACTACAACTCCCAGCATTCCTGTACAAGCACTATGTAGCTAGGAAATGCTGGGAGTTGCAATTTTCAAACATCTGGAGATCTGCTGGTTGCTTATACTTGTTCTAAACTTATGTTGGACATTATGTACATCAGAATAAGCTGCGGTCATTCTTATACATATATATTCTATACCAACAAATTCAGATGTTACTTACAAATAAGATAACATTCTACTTTAATACATACCCTTCGGTTTGTTCCTTCTCTGCTTTTAGAGACTCTTTCAGGCGCAAAGTTAGCTTATTTGTGTGCTCAAGCTCAGTGCTTAAAATATCATTTTCTATGTTTTCTTTGGAGCTCACATGGATAGAAGCCATAGTTTTTGGTCTCTGTAAGAGAGACTGCTGTATGCAAGACGTACTAAACAGAGGGAGAAAAAAAAAAGAAGAAACAGACAATGACTGCACAGAACTGAACACAGCAATCTTCATATACACAGTTGCAGAATCACTGAATGCCGACTACATAGATCTACACAAGAAAAAACAAATATGCAAAAGTAACAAAATACATCTCAAAAGAAAATGACTCCTACTTATCAGAAGCCTCCTGCACATCCGTGTGGGTGCTCATTCGGGCCCTTTCCCATACATCAGACCTTCTGAATTTTTTAATATCTTCTTGCAAAAAATACACCATGACATCTTCAGGAGATCCTGCAGAAAAATGGTAAAAGTTTGTTAGACAATTACTAAAAAACTTAGCCTCCCCGATATATTTACAAAAATTTAGGGGGGGGGGGGGGAAGCCATAACGACGGGAAAAAAAAGATATATTAAAATTCAAGAACAGCTGACACTCTCAGTACATACACATATTCCAACTCCTAAAAAGCAATAACCTTCATTGTACTCTAGTCAAACCAAAACCAGGTTTTACATTATGCTCTGGCAACTAGGCAAATATTGACACATAACCTGATAGATGGCATCTGCTTGAAATGAATTAGATTTGTGGGGAAATCACTGCTCAGTAAATATTATCAAAAGAAAAACTACTATATAAAAGAGACACTAGATACAGAGAATAGGTATTTACCTGTGTATTCTGAACTCACGGATGGGTCCCAATCTCTGAGCTTATGGTTGATGCAGAGGGATAATAAATCTTGCCATGGAAATTCTTCTACAAGAAATGCCTCTTCTCCTTCACCTCCTTTCTTATGCCACCTTTTATATGCCCGCTTCAGAAGGATCTCCACCTCAGAAAACAAAACTGGCAGTCCATGGCGAGATCTAGAGATGTGATCAATGTACTCCATGACCATGGAACAAACTGGAAGCCAGGGAGCTATGGTTTCACGAGTTATAAAAACAGGGTACACAAATAAAAAAAATACATAAGAAAGGAATGCAATCTCTAAGAAATAAATATCTTGCGCATTACAAAAATTTATGATACACCTATCAGCAGTAAAGATCCTTGTCTTAATAAATAAAGCTGAATATTTTTACATTTTTACCTATTCTCAGTGGGTTACTGCATGTGCATAGTAACTATATCAATCTATAAGCAATTTCTGCGTTAGGGAGAAAAGCAAAACATTTCAATGCTAAACTATAATTTATCAGGACTATGTGCTACAAAAATCTATTTGTCTACCATCCTCTAGTCATACTACATGCTATTTTGTACTGTTTCTATTGTGCGTACCTCCTTGTGGAGGTTTGTCCATTTGTGGAATTTGAAAGGACAGTACCAGCTTTTTTAGCCAGGCAAGGTGTCTTGGGCTATTCCATCCAAGGTGTGGCAGTACAGTGCTCCCATTTGGGTTAGTAAACTCTGTTACCGGCCAAGAAATATCGAACAGTTGTTCTGAAGAAACAACATCTGCTAGAAAAGTAATAACATTATTGTACAGGTCAATGATTGCTGAAGGATCCTGAGAGGGAAGGCCGGCTTTTCTTCTTTCCCAAACGTCTTGATGAAAAGGTTCGCTAAATTCACGGCACACGCCATCCTCTATAAACTGACGCAGTGGGATGGAGCAAAGCTCCAATGTACAAGGGCATTTGGAGAGCAGGAACTGCACAGCACTGGAAACCTAGAAGGTAGAGATTGGGACCCATCAGTGAAATATTTTGTTTGTACTTTTCAACTTTTTGTCAGAAAAAGAAAGTGCAACTTTAAATCGACAAAATGACCCTAACAAACACAAAAGTGAATATAACCAATATATTTATAAGTAGAGATCTAACTTTGCCACTCTGTCTAAGTAAGCAGTTCTGATTTTCTTGTCTGTGTTAATGCATATTTATACAATAACTAGTTCTTGCTTTTGCTCCATCCAATAGCTATCTTACATAAAATGCCAAGAAAACTCGGGTATAATTGGAAAACAACCTGATTTGTTAGGGAAAAACAGGACTGCAAACCAAATAGGATTAATAAAGCTGGCCAGAATCCGAAAGCAGAGAAAATAAAGGGTTCCAACCGAGTTAAAAGGAAAATAGGAACATATTCTTTAAGGGAAGAATTCAGTAGGTATAACTAATAATCAGAGGTATTCATTTTGTGAACACATGCTTCAATTGTGAATTAGTAAGTGTTTTATGGCACAAATAAGTACAATTTTTTTACAGATAAAATTCCCTTATATTCCTGTATCTACTTGAGTATAAGCCGATCCGAATATAAGTCGAGGTACCTAATTACCTGAAAATCTAGTAAAAACTGATTGACTCGAGTATAAGCAGAGGGTAGAAATTATCACCACTACTGCCTTCTGATTCTGTATTGTTTTGTGGCTTAAGTTGCTCTTTAAATGGACAGCAGAATTCCCATACATTAATCCCATACAGTAATAGCCAAATCCAGTACCAGTAACCTCCAATCCCCCAATTCCTTGGCACTCCAGATGTTTTCAAACTACAACTCACAGCATGCTTTGGTTGCTGGGAGTTGCAGTTTCTAAACATGTGGAGTGGCAAGGTTCAATAAACTTTTAATTAAGCTTACCATCATTTACAATTCTCCTGACCCCCATATAGTAAAGGGCACTCTGACCCCATATAGTAAAGGACTCTCTGACCCCAATAGTTAAAAATGTCACCTGAGAGTTGTAGTTTCAATCTGTCATTTGCATTGAACTAGCAGCTGTTTTTGCCCCAAACTGAGAAGACCCATCAGATTTACAGCATCCAGATAAGCAGTGACAGAGCTGAGTGGGTCCAGCTGCCAGACTACAGGAAGCAGCACCAGCTACTGGTTACTACCCGCAATTGCAGCATTTGGAGCTAAATTAGGACTTGACCCGAGTATAAGCGGAGGTTAGGTTTTCAGGCTAATTTTAAAGCCTGAAAATCTCTGCTTATACTCGAATATATACGGTAGATGATTTAACTAACCAGTCTTCCCAGTGTCCCTCACCTGCTGTGTTGCTTGCAAGTCATTTAAAGAATCAGAGAGGTGAAAAATCTCATACTTTGAAATGAGACCACTTGACACTAGATCTTTAAGCATCAGTCCTATAAAAAAAAATAAAAATGAAAGAATATATTTTAAGATACCCAGGAAATATTTATGGTTTCCTAATTTAAGTAATAAAACCTAGTGTTAGAGGATAAACTATGAAATTCCCAAATACCTTCATCAACTTCACTCAGTAAGTTCATGGTTAGCCCTGGCACAAGCACAGCAAGAGGAATGGGGGGCTGGAAGGGCTTTGCCTGAAGTAGTTGCTTGACCTGTAATAAAGCAGACAGCCAGTATACATCCTCCTCAGTGTCCTCAGCTACAGGGGGCAAGAGAAGGACAAGGCCTCTGGTTCCTAAGAGATCTTTCTTAGCTTCGGCTTGGTCCATCTCAGACAGTGTCAAAGGTCCTTGCACCACCTAAAATAGAGGATAACAGATCAATATATAAATCTAAGTTTGCTGATTTAAGAGCAAAAATAAGATTTAGAAGAGGGTATGCTAAAATGCTGTGAACAACATAAGTGAACAAACTCAGTCTCACCTTGACACAAACATTAACACGGACAGGATGGGTACTTTGAAGCTCCAAAGAGCTGTAAAGCGACAGCGTTTCCACACATTGCTGTTGTGCATCTAGAGCTTGACCCTCCATGCAGCTGAACTTGGCCTTTAACCATTCCGAAAGGATCCTATGATATAGAAAGGCGACTAAGCTTTACCAATTTAACTTTTGGTTTCAAAAGAAAACACAAAAAGATCCTTTATACTCACGTCTGGGTGACACCATTTTCTGATTTTTCTGGAAGCAGTAAAACAACTTTCCAAAAAATACAGTTATTCCATGATTTCACATTCTGAGCTATTAGAGGTGTCAGCTCCAGAGGAGTCCATGCAGCGTCACTAAGGAAAAGCGTAGGCAGTGTTAGACTGCAGCAATAATAAGAAGTTCTACACATGTTCAGGGCAAGCTAAAAAAAAAAAAAACTTCTTACTAACCATAGCAAATTCTGGAGAAAATGCTGGACCTTCATTTGATGAAATAACTGTTCCCTAATCTGCTGGAACCTAGAGTGGAAAAAAAACAGTGCAAATAGTATATGCAAGGGTAAGAAAATAAAGAACAGAGAAAGCTGTGGGGCAGATGCAACAAGAAGTGCAAAAATTTGGCTGTGCTTTTAATCTGCAGCAACCAATCAGATGTGTTATCAAACTGCAGTAACCCAGCAAAAAGCCGGCATTTGATTGTCTGTTTCAAATCTTGCAAAATTGTGTTTTGCACCTCTTCTTGCATCAGCCACTATGCTTTTTTATAATTTTGGTACGAGAATGCAAAATTATGTAAATTGTGCTAAATCCTTTTCCAACTAAGCACACAGTTATTAATTCACAACATTGGGTCTGTTTTTTTCCCTTTCTCTGATCTTCTTTTCTCTTGTTATGAGCCCCTAAAGTTTTGCTTCAGCAAAAGGTTGTTGCTAAGACTAAACACTTGACCGATTAAGGTTACTGAGATAATCATGTTTCTTAAATCATATGTATTTGCCCTAAAATTTCTCTTCAAAAAACTATACCTTTACATACAGCAAGGTCCCAATACTTTTTCAGATTTTAAATCTTGAGCTGTAGATTGAGAAATCATCATTTGTAATCACAGTATTTACAGGGAAAGACCTGTCACTCCAGAAGCAGAAATTCTAATGTGTCCCATTTCTGACCTCTTACTAGGATCTTTGTCTGCCTGCCAGAACACTTTCTGCAACAATTAGGAGAATAAGCAGTAAAAAGAAGGCAGGGGGGAGGGAGATGTATAACCAGAGCAGTGTCCATGGTGAGGCTGTGCAGAACTTATTAAGTGTCGCAGACAGTACAAGAAGGCAGTGAGTAAGGGAGGGTTGGGGCTATAAGGAGCACTCACTAAACATTAATAATTTAATGACAAAGCAAGCACAGATAAATATGTGAGTACCACCATTTTACTTCTCTCAAATTGTAGTTTCACATAATGTAAAGTTGTTTGAGTGAATATAGTGACTCTTTAAGGGGAATATTTGCCCTTAAAACAAAAAAACGATCAATTGTCAGATACCTGCCCCCAATTCCTGATATATTTTGCACTTTATTACCTGCATTACTAAACAGACATTTAAAGGATATCTATACTCTAAAAATTAACGGTTTATAAATGGAAAGTACCTGGGGCAGGGAGGTTGGATTGATTATTCCTTTCTCACAATATAATTTCATTGAGGAGTTGCAGCACCAACAGTTTTCATTTGCCAGGTTAGTCCTGAACTATTCCTGTATTAAAAAGAAAGTGCTGAAGCCAGGAGGAAGACTGGCAGAATCAATTTTCTTTGGGCTGGTGCTCCTCACAGACATAATATTGGGAGGTAGGACCTACCAGTCCTATATCCCTGTCCCAAGTACTTTTCGGTTTAACTGATTAAATAAATGTTATACACACAATAGTTTTCCTTTAAGAATAATTATAGTCCCCATTCTAGCACAGTAAGCTAGTCACTACCTCCATGCACTCAATCAAGGCTGTCACAATTGATATCAAAGCTAATGAATGACTGCTGATGTACCTGCTGCCTCCTTTGCACATGCTCAAGCACATAAAAAGCTCTAAGAGCAGAAGGAGAAAGTAGATACCTTTGCCTTAAAGGGCAAGTCCAGCCCCAAAATGAAAACTTACATACAGGTAAATCAGCCCCCAAAACTCTAAACTATAATAGTTTGAAATATGAAATATATAAGTCTATCCTGAAATCCTGTTTCCCCTGTTTCCGCTTCCTGGTTCTTCCAGTTAGTAACTGTAAGTTATGGACTTGACAGTTGAGATCACAGCCAATGACTGAATGTTAATCCCCTGTCTGTCTCTTCTGAGCATGCCCAGGCTCAGTACAGGTTTCTAAATTGCTCAGTTTTCATGAGGCATCCAGAAGCATAGCAGGCATTAATTAATAAATTCATAGGACAAACTATGATATATCAACATATTTTAAAGAGGCCATTCTTTCTAAACAATGTTCTTATGAGGGTGGAGATATCCTTTAAGGTAGAACATGGCCTTTAAATTTGGGGGCTCTGAATACACCAAAAACTGAAATATCTGTTAAAACAAATAAAAAGCTAAATATCGACTTTACAATTTATGTATATATTTACCTTGTGAAGGACACTAATAGTTTTCCTACATGTCCCATGTTTATGGAGCCTTTAGAAAGCTCCCAAGAATTGGAAAGTAATGCAGCACTGGGAATAAGAGCTTTCAGTTTGTCATCTCGGGCTACCGAACCAGGAGCAGCTGGAAATCCTCTCATTTGCCGTCTCATTTTTTTACGAACAGCTACAACCTCCTTCCATCTGAAATGAAAAATAAAATGAATTGCTTATTTACAACTCTTCTGATTTGCGAATAATAAAGTTATATGATGAAAACTCGCCTCTGCAGGTACTTGTTGTAATACCACATCTCACGTTGGGATTCTGTTGCCAATTTTAGTATCTCCTCTTCCAAAAACTGATCAAGATAATGATCACACACAGCTTCAGAGCAACAAGCAATGCGGGCATCATGGTCTAGTTGAACAGCATGCCTGTCATGCAAGAAACATCATAAACTCAATAAATGAGAAAACTAGCAGGGAGGAGAAAAGGAAAACTAAATACAAGGCCAAGATCGAAATAGCCTTCCTCTGGATCAACAGTTAGGCAGGAAATGAGGATATTGCCAGATGGGTTGGACTGGATGGACGTATGTCTTTATTCAACCTCAAATACTATAAACTATAGCGAGATGACAGATTCTGCCCAGAAATCTTTAGTTCACACTTACTGAAGCTCATCATTGGAGATATTGTATATGCTTTCTTTCAAAACCTCCTTAATTAGGTCTCTGCATTGCGAGTGACTGATCAGTTCTAGAAACGTTTCCCTCTCTTGCTTTTTCCTAAATAAAAATAGAACATTTTACTATTTAGATTAATGGGTGTCCTAAATTCTGCATAACAATACAACCCTGCGTCCTTATTAATAAAATTAAAAATTAATGTTAATTTGTAAAAGCTTTGGCAGCAAACATGGGGGGGGGAATTGCTGTCAATTTAAAACTGTAGCACGGCAATATTTCATTTCTATGATAACAGACCAGTGCAAACAGGTATCTTACCTGGCTTCTTCTGCCTTTCTGCGCTTCTCTTCTCTCACTCTTTCCTTTTCAGCTCTCACTTCTTCCCCAGCCACTTTGTGAGAGATCTGAGTGATAACATCTGTCAGCAATACATTAGCAATTGATGTGGACTCCCTAGAACGGAAAAGGTGGTTTAGGTGGGAGAGAGTATTAAGGAAACAGTAGTTAAAAAGTAAATATGCAGAAAAACAGGAGGGGGGGGGCACTTCTAGGGAGATTCAGGTAAGTAGTTAAAGGGCATGTCCACCCCCAAAACTAAATTCTCCCCCACTGCTGGCCTCACTGTGCACTGTTCAAAAATCCTTACCTCTCTGCTCCAAATGGTTCTCCTGTGATGTCAGCCGAAGTCCTTGCTCACTGCAGCCCTTTGCCCCCTCCCTCCTGATCCCCATTTGCTGCCTGGTGCCCTAGTGTAAAAACATTGATTGTAAAAAAAATAATCCAAACTCTACTTACAGAGCCTCATTCCCCAGGCGTTCTGCACTGCCACAAGCCGCGGCCGTGATTGGCTGCCTCTGGTCCAGCCCCCTGCTTGCAGTTTTATGCAAGCAGAGGGCCGGGTCTGAACGCCGGGGGAACGAGGCTCTGTATGTACAGTTCAGATTTTTTTTTTTTTACAATCAAATATAGCAGTTGGGGTGGGATAGGGTCCCCCACACTACAGAAATGTTATTTATAAGAGATGGACATGCCCTTTAACTTATATAGAATCCAACAGGTAAATAGTCTGCGGTCACCACCGTTTCCTATGATACTCACGCAGCCAACGCAAACGAAGTGTTAAAGTCATGCTAACCAATCGTGAAACTGTTTGCATGAATTTGCGTAAACCCGTAAGCTAGTGCTGCTTCTATGGGTGAATTTGTGTTTTTACCAACTTGTAGCTAAGTGACCAATCTCTGCCTGTATTAATAGACCCCCTCTCATCTGTCCATTTTTTAAGTCTGTTCAGGAACTTCCTGTATTTCCCAGCATTAAGTCTTGTGTGCATGTATTTTCCCTGGGGAAGAAGTAAGGAGCAGAGGGTTAGATAATGTCATTCAAGCTACTGGAAGGAGGAAGTTTAAACACTATTCATAATATTATCCACCAAATTATACTGCATAATGTACTGCAACCTTGTGATTTTTATATGGTCACAAGACACCTTGGTGACTACAAATATCCTTATCATTTACATAACAGGGTACATTATTAACTATATAATTTCTCATAGGCTGCATCCAAAGATGTGACCCAGGGCTAATTTTTATAAGGAAAGACTGCAGGCTTCTATTTAACCCTAACTTGTTTGGGGGCCACAGTTGCCCTTTAAGCTGGTAAACTTGTATCGAATGGGTTTAATTCATTTTGTACGTGTCTCAGGTTAAAAGCTTTCAATTTTAGCATTAAAGGGAAAGTTCAGTGGTAAATATCAATATTTTAAAATTCTTAGTTTGTATTATGCATACCTAGCTATTCTATATATTTTCTCCTGTTTTGAAAATGTAGTTGATTTCATACCCTTTGCAGTGCCCTGCTGTTGACATTAGTGAGCTGGCATTCCAGGTGCTAACAGTCCCAGGATGCACCATTTCCTTGGTAGTTCCTAACATTAATGTCTACTGATTGGCTGTTGAATGGGTCAAACATGTTCTCTACTGAGCAACTGAATTAACCCAGGCGCTGGGTCAAGGGCAAGACCATAATGGTCTCTATTAAGTGTCCTACAAACAGGAAGTCAGTATTAATTTGGCTTGAAAAAGCCAAATTACAGTTCTTTCTATTTCTTCTTCTTCCGTTTTATTCTTCCGCTTTTTTGGACCGTATCTCCTCCCACAGTTTTTGAGCTAGAGCCATGAAATTCGGTACAGATGTGCGGGGCATATAGGAGAAGTACGCTATCTTCTAGCTAAGGAATTTGCGGAAGCGTTACGGTGTTATCGGCAAATTTACAGACATTTTTTTCCCCATAGACTATAATGGTAATCCTCAAATGTGGATATTTCAAAACAGTTTTTTTCATGTTCATAAATACAAATGGTGATACCCCCAACCCCCCACACAGACCCAGGTATACCCACCTACTGACCTACCTTTCCATTCCCATGGAAGCCATATTTAAAGGGTAACTAAAGTCAAAAAAACTAATTTAGATGTATCCTCAATAAGATAGTTTTATGGTTATAAACACAAAAAATACATACCCCCTCAACCAGACCCAGGTACACACACCTACTGATCTACTTATCCATTACTGTGGCAGCCATACTTAAAGGGTAACTAAAGTAAAAAAAATTGATTTATTCTCAATACAAGATAGTTTTATGGTTGTAAACACTAAAAAGACATACCCCCCTCAACCAGACCCAGGTACGCATGCCTACTGATCTACTTATCCTCAATAAAAAATAGTTTTATGGTTGTAAACACAAAAAAGACATACCCCTCAACCAGACCCAGGTACACACACCTACTGATCTACTTATCCATTAAGCCATACTTTAAAGGGTCAAAAAAGCAAATTTTGATCAATAAAAAAAAACATTGTTTTTTTAACCCAACGTGATACAGGTATACACAGCTACTGACCTACCCCTCCATTACTGTTGCAGCCATACTTAAAGGGTAACTAAAGTCAATATGCAAAGGATAAAATATCAAAGTGCACTAATGGACGTAAAAACAATTGAAATACTAATAGTACTCTGCATACATAAGAACACATACATTTAATGATTAGAGTGTGGGTGAATATTGCTGACTAAAAAGATATTGTTACACTGTAGGGCTTAATTATACAGATAAATTAAGCAATGTGGCATTCTTAAATACTATGATAGTTACATAATGTAGGCCAATTATATATATTTTTATTATTTTGAATTTAAATAGTGCCAACATCTTCTGTATATAATTACATGTATATATTCACATCAGCGCTTACAATCTAAACACATTATGTGGCCCCGCCCACCCACGGGTGCCTAAGCCCCGCCCACCCGCGGGTGCCTAACCCTCGCCCACCCGCGGTGCCTAAGCCCCACCCACTCGCAGGTGCCTAAGCCCCCCCCACTCGTGGTTGCCTAAGCCCCACCCACTCGCAGATGCCTAAGCCCCACCCACTCACTCAGGTGCTGTCATTTTCAACGTCACTTTCAACTGTCATTTTCCAAAATGTCACTTTCAACTTTCACTTTTCCAACTGTCACTCAACTTCACTTCAACTTCACTTTTTAACTGCATTTTCCAACTGTCATTTCCAACAGTCATTTTCCAACTGTCATTTCAACTGTCACTTTCAACTGTCACTTTCAACTGTCATTTTCAACTGTCATTTTCAACTTCACTCAACAGTCATTTTCCAATGTCATTTTCCAACTGTCCACTTTCTAACTATCATTTTCCAACTGTCATTTTCAACTGTCATTTCAATGTCACTTCAACTGTATTTTCCAAACCGTCATTTTCCCAACTGTCATTTTCCAACTGTCACTTACAACTGTCATTTTCCAACTGTCACTTTCCAACTGTCATTTTCCAACTGTCACTTTCAACTGTCATTTTCCAACTGTCATTTTCCAACTGTCACTTTCAACTGTCATTTTCCAACTGTCATTTTCAACTGTCACTTTCAACTGTCATTTTCCAACTGTCATTTTCCAACTGTATTTCAACTGTCATTTCTTAACTGTCATTTTCCAACTGTCATTTTCCCAACTGTCATTTTCCAACTGTCACTTTCAACTGTCATTTTCCAACTGTCACTTTTCCAACTGTCATTTTCCAACTGTCTTTTTCCAACTGTGACTTCCAACTGTCACTTCCAACTGTCATTTTCCAACTGTCATTTCCAACTGTGATTTCCAACTGTCACTTCCAACTGTCATTTTCCAACTGTCATTTTCCCAACTGTCATTTTCCAACTGTCACTTCCAACTGTCACTTTCAACTGTCATTTTCCAACTGTCACTTTCAACTGTCATTTTCCAACTGTCACTTTCAACTGTCATTTTCTAACTGTCTTTTTCCAACTGTGACTTCCAACTGTCATTTTCCAACTGTCATTTTCCAACTGTGATTTCCAACTGTCACTTCCAACTGTCATTTTCCAACTGTCACTTTCAACTGTCACTTTCCAACTTTCACTTTTAACTGTCATTTTCCAACTGTCATTTTCCAACTGTCATTTTCCAACTGTCATTTTCCAACTGTCACTTTTAACTGTCACTTTCAACTGTCATTTTCCAACTGTCATTTTCCAACTGTCATTTTCCAACTGTCATTTTCCAACTGTCACTTTCAACAGTCATTTTCCAACTGTCATTTTCCAACTGTCACTTTCAACTGTCACTTTCAACTGTCATTTTCCAACTGTCATTTTCCAACTGTCATTTTCCAACTGTCACTTTCAACAGTCATTTTCCAACTGTCATTTTCCAACTGTCACTTTCAACTATCATTTTCCAACTGTCATTTTCAACTGTCATTTTCCAACTGTCACTTTACCAATGTCATTTTCCAACTGTCATTTTCCCAACTGTCATTTTCCAACTGTCACTTCCAACTGTCATTTTCCAACTGTCACTTTCAACTGTCATTTTCCAACTGTCACTTTCAACTGTCATTTTCCAACTGTCATTTTCCAACTGTCACTTTCAACTGTCATTTTCCAACTGTCATTTTCAACTGTCACTTTCAACTGTCATTTTCCAACTGTCATTTTCCAACTGTCATTTTCAACTGTCATTTTTAACTGTCATTTTCCAACTGTCATTTTCCCAACTGTCATTTTCCAACTGTCACTTCCAACTGTCATTTTCCAACTGTCACTTTCAACTGTCATTTTCCAACTGTCATTTTCAACTGTGACTTCCAACTGTCACTTCCAACTGTCATTTCCAACTGTCATTTTTCCAACTGTGATTTCCAACTGTCACTTCCAACTGTCATTTTGCAACTGTCATTTCCCACTGTCTTTTCCAACTGTCACTTCCAACTGTCACTTTCCATTGTCATTTTCAACTGTCACTTTTCACTGTATTTTCAACGTCACTTTCAACTGTCATTTTCTAACTGTCTTTTTCCAACTGTGACTTCCAACTGTCATTTTCCAACTGTCATTTTCCAACTGTGATTTCCAACTGTCACTTCCAACTGTCATTTTCCAACTGTCACTTTCAACTGTCACTTCCAACTGTCATTTTCCAACTGTCACTTTCAACTGTCATTTTCCAACTGTCATTTTCAACTGTTATTTTTCAACTGTCACTTTCCAACTGTCATTTTCCAACTGTCACTTTCCAACTGTCACTTTCCAACTGTCATTTTCCAACTGTCACTTTCAACCGTCATTTTCCAACTGTCATTTTCCAACTGTGACTTCTAACTGTCATTTTCCAAATGTTACTTTCAACTGTCATTTTCCAACTCTCACTTTCAACTGTAATTTTCCAACTGTCACTTTAACTGTCATTTTCCAACTGTCTTTTTCCAACTGTCATTTTCCAACTGTCATGTTCCAACTGTCATTTTCCAACTGTCGCTTTCACTTTCAACTGTCATTTTCCAACTGTCACTTTCAACTGTCATTTTCCAACTGTCACTTTCAACTGTCATTTTCCAACTGTCTTTTTCCAACTGTGACTTCCAACTGTCACTTCCAACTGTCATTTTCCAACTGTCATTTTCCAACTGTGATTCTAACGTGCACTTCAACTGTACATTTCCAACTGTCATTTTCCAACTTCATTTTCCAACTGTGATTCCAACTGTCACTTCCAACTGTCATTTTCCAACTGTCACTTTCCAACTGTCACTTTCAACTGTCATTTTCCAAATGTCACTTTCAACTGTCATTTTCCAACTGTCACCTCCAACTGTCACTTTCCAACTTTCACTTTTAACTGTCATTTCCAACTGTCATTTTCCAACTGTCATTTTCCAACTGTCATTTTCCAACTGTCACTTCAACGTCATTTTCCAACGTCATTTTCAACTGTCATTTTCCAACTGTCATTTTCCAACTGTCATTTTCCAACTGTCACTTTCAACAGTCATTTTCCAACTGTCATTTTCAACTGTCACTTTCAAATGTCCTTTCAACTGTCATTTTCCAACTGTCATTTTCCAACTGTCATTTCCAACTGTCACTTTCACAGTCATTTTCCAATGTCATTTCCAATGTCACTTTCACTATTTTCAACTGTCATTTTCAACTTCATTTTCCAAATCACTTCAACTGTCATTTTACAACTGTCATTTTCCCAACTGTCATTTTCCAATGTCACTTCCAACTGTCCATTTTCCAACTGTCACTTTAAACTGTCATTTTCCCAAACTGGCACTTTCAAACTGTCATTTTCCAAACTGTCATTTTCCAACTGTCACTTTCAAATCATTTCCAACTGTCATTTTAAACTTCACTTTCAACGTCATTTCCAACTGTCATTTTCCAACTGTCATTTTCAACTGTCCACTTTCAACTGTCATTTTCCAAACTGTCATTTTCCAAACTGTTTTTCAACTGTCACTTCCAACTGTCATTTCAACGTCACTTTCAACTGTCATTTTCCAACTGTCTTTTTCCAAACTGTGCTCCAACTGTCACTTCCAACTGTCATTTTCCAACTGTCATTTCAACTGTGATTTCCAACTGTCATCCAACTGTCATTTTGCAACTGTCATTTTCCAAACTGTCATTCCAACTGTCACTTCCAACTGTCACTTTCAATTGTCATTTTCCAACTGTCACTTTCAACTGTCATTTTCAACTGTCACTTTCAACTGTCATTTTCTAACTGTCTTTTCCAACTGTGACTTCCAACTGTCATTTCCAACTGTCATTTTCCAACTGTGATTTCCAACTGTCACTTCCAAACTGTCAATTCCAACTGTCACTTTCAACTGTACTTCCAACATGTCATTTCCAACTGTCACTTTCAACTGTCATTTTCCAACTGTCATTTTTCAACTGTTATTTTTTCAACTGTCACTTTCAACAATGTCATTTTCCAACTGTCACTTTCCAACGTCCTTTCCAACTGTCATTTTCCAACTGTCACTTTTACAACCGTCATTCCAACTGTCATTTTCCAACTGTGACTTCTAACTGTCATTTTCCAAATGTTACTTTCAACTGTCATTTTTCAACTCTCATTTCAACTGTACTTTTCCAACTGTCACTTTTAACTGTCATTTTCCAACTGTCTTTTTCCAACTGCATTTTCCAACGTCATTTCCAACTGTCATTTTCCAAATGTCTGCTCACTTTCAACTGTCATTTACCAACTGTCACTTTCAACTGTCATTTCCAACTGTCACTTTCAACTGTCATTTCCAACGTCTTTTCCAACGTACTTTTCCAACTGTCACTTCCAACTGTCATTTTCCAACTGTCATTTTCCAACTTGATTTAACGTCATCCAACTGTCATTTCCAACTGGCATTTTCACTGTCCTTCCAACGTGATTTCCAACTGTCATTCAACTGTCATTTCCAACTGTCACTTTCCAAACTGTCACTTTCAAACTGCATTTTCCAAATGTCACTTTCAACGTTCATTTTCCAACTGTCACCCCAACTGTCACTTCCAACTTCACTTTACTGTCATTTCAACTGTCATTTTTCCAACTTCATTTTCCAACTGTCATTTTCCAACTGTCATTTCCACTGATCACTTCAACTGTCATTTTCCAACTGTCATTTTCCAACTGTCATTTTCAACTGTCATTTTCCAACTGTCATTTCCAAAGTGTCACTTTCAACAGTCATTTCAAATGTCATTTTCCAACTGTCACTTTCCAACTGTCACTTTCAACTGTCATTTTCCAACTGTCATTTTCAACTGTCATTTCCACTGTCACTTTCAACAGTCATTTTCCAACGCATTTTCCAAGTCACTTCAATATCATTTCCAACTGTCATTTTCAACTGTCATTTTCAAACTGTCACTTTCAACTGTCCATTTTCCAACTGTCATTTTCCAAACTGTCATTTTCCAACTGTCACTTCCAACTGTCATTTCAACTTGTCATTTCAACGTCATATTTTCCAACTGTCACTTCAACTGTCATTTCCAAATGTCATTTTCCAACTGTCACTTTCAACTGTCATTTTCCAAACTGTCATTTTCAACTGTCACTTTCAAATGTCATTTCAACTGTCATTTTCCAATGTCATTTTCAACTGTCACTTTCAACTGTCATTTTCAACGTAATTTTCCAACTGTCATTTTCCAACGTCACTTCCAACTGTATTTTCCAACTGTCACTTTCAACTGTCATTTTCCAACTGTCTTTTTCCAACTGTGACTTCAACAATGTCACTTCCAACTGTCATTTTCCAACTGTCATTTTTCAACTGTGATTTCCACTGCACTTCCAACTGTCATTTTCCAACTGTCATTTTCCCAACTGTCATTTTCCAACTGTCACTTCAACTGTTCTTTTCAAACTGTCATTTCAACTGTCATTTCCAACTGTCACTTTCAACTGTCATTTTTAATGTCTTTTTCCAACTGTGACTTCCAATGGATTTCCAACTGTCATTTTCCAACTGTGATTTCCAACTGTCACTTCCAATGTCATTTCCAACTGTCATTTTCCAACTGTCACTTCAACTGTCACTTCCAACTGTCATTTTCAACTGTCATTTTTCAACTGTCATTTTCCAACTGTCATTTTCACACTGGTTATTTTTCAACTGTCACTTTCCAACTGCACTTTCACAACTGTCACTTTCCAATGTCATTTCCCAACTGTCACTTTTCAACTCGTAATTCAACTGTTCATTTTCCAACTGTGACTTCCAACTGTCTTTCCAAAAGTCACTTTTCAACTGTCATGTTCCAACTGCTCACTTTCACAACGTCAATTTCCCAAAGTCACTTTTAACTGTCATTTTCCAACTGTCTTTTTCCAACTGTCACAGTTTCCAATGTCATTTTCCAACTGTCATTTTACACTGTCTGCTTTTTCACTTTCAACTGTCATTTTCCAACTGTCAATTTCAACTGTCATTTTCCAACGTCACTTCAAAACTGTCATTTTCAACGTCTTTTTTCCAACTGTGCCTCAAACTGTCACTTCCAACTGTCATTTTCCAACTGTCATTTTCCAACTGTGATTTCCAACTGTCACTTCCAACTGTCATTTTCCATCTGTCACTTTCAACTGTCATTTTCCAACTGTCACTTTCAACTGTCATTTTCCAACTGTCATTTTCAACTGTCATTTTACAACTGTCACTTTCAACTGTCATTTTCCAACTGTCATTTTTAACTGTCATTTTCCAACTGTCACTTTCAACTGTCATTTTACAACTGACACTTTTAAAGAGGAACTGTGGTCCAAAAATGACTTTAGGTAAATTGATAGGAATTGCTCTCCTGAGAGTTTTTGCAATGTATTTCCATTGTTTATTTTACATAGTTTTGAAGATATTTAAATTTTTGTGTGTGATATGGCAGCAGCATTTACCAGGTCCCCTGCACTTCCTGCTCTGAAACCTGTCAGTCAATCTGCCCTGTGTCTCCTCCCCTTTGCAGCCCACTCATGGTCCCTCCAGTTGCAGGCCACCCATGGCCCATTCCCTTACAGCCCCATGCATAGTTGCCAACATTCTCCAAAAAGTTTCAGGGACACATTTCAGAAACTTGTGCGCTGCCAAACATTTTAGCCACTCCCACTAGATAGATAGACAGACAGACAGGTAGGTAGGATAGACAGGCAGGAAGACAGATATACAGATAGATAGATAGATAGGTAGACAGACAGACAGACAGACAGACAGATAGACAGATAGATAGATAGACAGACAGATAGGTAGATAGATGAGAGATAGATAGACAGACAGGTAAGAAAAAAACAGAGATAGATAGATGGAAAGAAGGAAGATAGATAGATAGACAGATAGATAGACAGATAGGTAGATAGATGAAAGATAGATGGACAAATAGACACAAATACTTGTGCACAGTGCATCCCCCTTCCCTCAATGCAACTGGCAGCACATGAGAAGATGGACAGAATTAGGAAACCTTTTTCCCCTTTATTAAATCCCCTCTCCAGTTCTTTCTTCCCCTGACTGACTAGTCTGCTGTAAACTATCTTACCTTTAGCCTGGGACACAAATCATGGGCAGGCTCTCCCTCATGTGCTGGATTGTGCAGAATGCAGGCTATGCAGAAAAACAGAAACACTAATGTGACCTTGTGACCTCACTGTGTTCAGCAGAAGTCAGCACAGGACACATTTCTTTTAATTAAAATGTACTGGCACCAGTCAATCCCTGGCAGAAGATGTGCCGGTCCTCAATGGATCTCTCGACTCCAGACACGGCTATTGGTAAATCTGACCTGGGACAATTTGAAGTGACAGTCACAGTTCCGGTTTGCCCAGATGATGAGATCTCAGGACTTTTCCCGGGACTTTAGGATAGCGGGACTGCTACCTAAAATCCGGGACTGTCCCGGTAAATCCGGGACTATTGGCAACTATGAATGTGTCCCAATCAGCATATAACAGCAAGGTGTTAGGGACCTTCTGAATTCAAGGTGTTGATTGCATTGGACTAGCAAAATGTCTTCAAGAACTACATTTTAATTCCAGTTGGTTCAACTGAATATCACAAAAATACCATGACCTAGATGAATGAGAACCTTCAGAAGCACAATGTTTTTTTTGAATCAGCTACTGGGATTATATGCATAAAAATAACTCTGGTCTGGCTTTCTTTTTGTGGCTATGGTATTATATTATATACTAAAGTCAGCATTAAAAGAATTGCTGTGTTGTGTTTGTGAATATACTCTTATCACATGTTGGTTATGAAGAAGATTAAACCAGGCCATAAACTAACTCCTTCTTTCAATTTCAGCTAAATATTTATGTCCAGCCCTTGCAAAATGAAACAGCAGTGTATGCAGCAGATACAACAAAGAAAGTGTTTGATTACTTTGAAGAGTATTTTAATATGAATTATTCCTTGCCAAAATTAGGTATGTCATTTGTTTAATTCACTTAACATTTATGTGGAATCAAAATGTGTGTATTATCAGTGTTCCACTAAACAAATATAAACTATTTATATGAAAATAAAAGCTCATTTTCTCAGCCAACCCACAGTAGTCACTATCTCGGTATAGGGTTTTTTTTACAGTGAAAAAACTACTCGATGCCTATACACATTTTTGACATTACAGTCTTTCTTAAAGGAATAGTTCACACAAAATGTGAACTATTCCTTTAAAGCAGTTATAGAAGACTAGGAGGTAAAGGACCATCCTTACATTCCACTCTTCAATCACTTCACCAGGATCCAGGATCAAAGTTAGGAATATTTACCTCGCGCACAATCGACCACGGCTCCATTGAAATCTGCCGACTGCTTCCTGGTTTAGTTTACTATAGCGCGCAATATTGCGCATGCACGCTATAGTGAAACCAAACAAGGAAGCAGTCATCAGTTGTCAATGGAGCCGCGGTGGATTGTGCGCAAGGTAAATATACTTACCTTCGGTCCTGGATCCTGGTGAAGTGATTGAAGAATGGAAGGTAAGGAATAGGTCCTTTACCTCCCGGTCTTCAATCACTGCTTTAAAGGAATAGTTCACTTTTTGTG
Source organism: Hymenochirus boettgeri (assembly GCA_019447015.1). Taxonomy (NCBI): domain Eukaryota; kingdom Metazoa; phylum Chordata; class Amphibia; order Anura; family Pipidae; genus Hymenochirus; species Hymenochirus boettgeri. The sequence goes on from CM033469.1 coordinate 123,982,032, forward strand.
TGTCTGCTTAAGAAGCATCTGTGGTCTTCTTAACTTAGAGCTAAAGGGGATGTCTACCCTTGAAACAAAACAAAATGTTGACTTATCAGTAATCTGCCTGCAACCCCAACTACTACTTTTACTAGTAGCAGGACACATGGTTATAAAAGCAGGAAGTTATATAACTAAACCCTTCCAGTAATATAACTTCTCACATGTTTACCTAGATATGTGATCCAATTTATTTAAAATGTATGATGAAAGGGATTTTATTTAACCCTAACGGGTTCAGAAAACACAGTTGCCCCTAAAGGAAAATGTGTGTAGTTTTAGCCCCCTTATTATTTTTTGCATTTGTATGGTTCTCATAGACAGTGCTTGCAAAATAGATTTTTGACATTTAACTATTGTTACATGTTATACCATATATATCCTAGCTAAAAATACAATTTCTATGCTGTTAGAAATGGTTTTAATATTTTTTTTTATTTTTTTTAAATTGCTGTGCACAACATTTCTACATGTAAATGTAATCAGTGCAAATATTAATTATTTTGAGAAGCATTTATACTCACTTCCTCCTCACTCCTCTTTTACCACCCATTCATAGGACCTAAACCTCTAAAGGTGGCTATACATATATACGATTTTACTTACCCGACCGAGCGTTCCCGCAACGTTCGGCCAAACCAGCCGGAACCACCTCTCCCATTCTGCTATGCCACCGGCATTTGATCGCAAAATGAATGGGATTTGCGATCGCATGTCGGTCGCACAGAAGAACGGGAGAGGCGGCTCTGGCAGGATCGGTCGAACATCACGGGAGTGCTCAGTCGGTTAAGTAAAATCATATATATGTATGGCCACCTTAAGTCCTTACTCCTGTGTACCCTGTGCATGATGAGCTCTAAAACTTACACAAAGAAAGTAACATTTTCCCAAATGGCCCATTTAATGTTTTCCTAATTAAACACAAACGGTTATTTAATAAAAGTTCTTATCGTTAAAAATTGTGCTAATTTTGCCCCAACCAATCAGATGTTTGCTTTCAAATGTTAAATAAGATCTGATTGGTTGGGGCAAAATTAGCACCATTTCAAATGATAAGAATTTTTATTGAATCTCCCTGTAATTGTATTTAACAAGTATAGAGGAGCAGAAATGACTGCACCTCATAATTAGTTTTGTCCATCTCTACTCTGCCGTGTAATGTTTTCATTTATTTCATGACTTCTAAAAACCTTTTTTTGCCATTACGTTAGGAACAAATTAGTGAGTCATCATTTTTCACTACACGTTTCCTATATGAAATATTTCCAATATTTTTTAACTAACACCACTTGATTAAAAGAGAACTAAAGTCCCCAGACAACTTTGCCACTTGCTTAAAGGGGAACTAAAGTCTGACAACTGAAACCTTGCCTCTTAGACAGACATATCATATATATATAATCATATAACAGGACAGTGATCTTTCCTATCCCTGACACAGAACAGGGATTTTTTTTTTCAAACTCATTCAATGCTCCTGTGCTAACAATGATACAATGCTTTGCTTTTTATATCTAAAAGAAAATTAATCTTGTGTATTTCTTAGCTAACATGGATGTAAGAAACATAATATTAACATTTCAGTAAAAATTAAAAGTAAGTCAGAAATTAAACCTGCAACTTCATGTACTCTGTCTTGTACTCTGTCTTGTTTTACCCCTATCCCAAACAATACTACACATAGATTCTTTAGCAAGGAAAATAATGGAAAGAAACAAAAAAATGTCTGGGGTTTTGAACCTGTGACCTTCTGGACTGTGTATTTCTAAAACATATGCTTTGGCTGGTGAGCCATTGCATCATAAGTAGAGAATCCAGGTACCTTTAGAAACTATGGGGGTTATTCAATAAAAGTTCTTATCATTTAAAATGGTGCTAATTTTGCCCCAACCAATCAGATGTTAGCTTTCAAATCTTACATATGTTCTGATTGGTTGGGGTAAAATTAGCACCATTTTAAATGATAAGAACTCCCTGTTTATGTTTTGCTAGGAACAGAATAAAAAAAAACAAATGTCTCCACACCAATATGGAAGTCCCTGATTAGACTTTGAAAGCTGCTTGTTACCCTGCAGTTTATTTGCCAGCAACTCACACTGACTGGTAAATAAACTGCAGGTCTAATCAGGGACTTCCATATTGGTGTGGAGACACCTGTATAGAAATCACTCTCTGCAAAAGAACTGTGTAAAATGGTGATAATTTTGCCCCAACCAATCAGATGTTAGCTTTCAAATGTTATATAAGATCTGATTGGTTGGGGCAAAATTAGCACCATTTTAAACGATAAACAGGGAGATTCAATAAATTCTTATCGCTTAAAATGGTGCGAATTTTGCCCTAACCAATCAGATCTTATTTAACATTTGAAACCTAACATCTGATTGGCTGGGGCCAAATATAGCACCATTTTAAACGATAAGAACTTTTATTTAATAACCCTGAAGAACTTTTATTGAAATAACCCTGATAGTGTTTTAAAGACCACTATAACATTTACATTTTTTTTTCATATTTTGCCTATGAATTCTATAGGAATTCTATAAGGTAGGAGCTTCTATTCCAACCTCCCAATGTGCAGTAATTACAAAGATATGAACTGTCAAAACTGCTGTTCACTTGTAGTCAGGATACATTGCTCTTTTGTTCACATAACATTTCTAAGCAAATTGTTTTGATAAAACATTTTAGATGATATAATGGATATAACTTACTTACTTACTTACTTTCAGGTAGCAGGAGCCTTGTATAAGACAATTTGTCTTATCTTTATTTTACTACCATTGAAATCCAGGGCTGATCATTTTATTTACATTTATTGTAATTACATAAGAACAGTAAGTAGGCAGCAAACATTGCGGTTAAGGTATGTGAAAAACAACAGATCAAGGGACTAAACAACAAGTTCCCTTTAAGAAAAAGACCCCCAAAATAAGGCGCTGCTACTTATGGCTAATAAAGTGCTACAACGTTTATTGGGAACTCAGTGCACCCCAGAATAAACACAATCACATATAAAACATCAGACCACCCACCCTCATATCAATATCCCCATAAAACTCTAACACCGGTAATACCAACACTACAATTACACATAAAAAGTCACAGACAGCATTGCCGGACGTCCCCGGCTAAAAGAAAAGGGAGCTATGGTAACATTTTTCACTGCTGTTGAGTTCTGTCAGCCTGTAGCTATGTGCTTTTAGACTGCAATTGGGATCCGTTCATTTTTACCTACCATAGCTCCCTTTTCTTTTAGCTGGGACGCCCAGAAGTACTGTCTGTGACTTTTTATGTGTAATTTTAGTGTTGGTATTACCTGTGTTAGAGTTTTATGGGGATATTGATATGAGGGTGGGTGGTCTAAAGTTTTATATGTGATTGTGTTTATTCTGGGGTGCACTGAGTTACCAATAAACATTGTAGCACTTTATTAGCCATAAGTAGAGGTGCCTTTTTTGGGGGGTCTTTTTCTTAAAGGGAACTTGTTTAGTCCCTTGATCTGTTGTTTTTGATATAGTTATTTAGCCCCCTTGTGCACCACTCTAAGTAGTGATCTACGTGGCCTCTTACTATAGATTGGGCTGTGCACCTGTCCACTAGTATACTATTAGGTTAAGGTATGTGATCCGCACCAATAACAGACAAAAGCACAACACAGCCAGTAACTCTTCTGCTGAAAGAGATAAAATAATCTAGGGCCTTTTGTAATACAAGTTTAATGCTACTAGCTGCTACAGAAGTGATAATATTTCTTAATAGTTTCCAAACTCACCTAAATTTGTTTTGCCGTATATTTACACCCAGTTTCTTTTCAGCTAGTGGACTTCTTTTTAGAGTGAAGACAATTCATTTTTCTCATTTTTAGACCAGATAGCCATTCCTGACTTTGGCACAGGAGCTATGGAGAATTGGGGACTAATCACTTACAGAGAGACAAATTTGCTTTATGATCCTAACGAATCTGCCACAGTGAATAAGCAGAGAGTAGCATCTGTCATTGCTCATGAGCTTGTGCATCAGGTAAGTTTTTAAAGAATATCTTAAGTTAAAATTGAAGTTTACTATAAATGATTCCAGACCTTATTAAATCCAGAACATCTGATTTTATAAAAGCTTTTATGCATCCAATCTGATCATGCATGTAGATCATCTTTTACTTCCCTTGATCCTGCACAGCTGGTAACCTCTTCTATATATGTGAATGGGCATAACCCACCAGTTAAAGAGGATCTTGATTCAAAAATAAACAGAAGGAATGTGATAGAATCACATTTATAAATGCGCATTGCCCCTTCTGTCTCGCTTCTAGGACACCTGTAGGCTGTCAGGCTGGTAATCTCCAGTCGGACCTCCAATCTGCATTACACAGTGCCCCACTTTTCTATGTTCATCCTTATTGCATGAATTTTCACACATATATATAACCTTTACTTTTACGGTTTATGCTGTTTTCAACAAATGCCATTGTCTGAGCTCTTGAACAAACTCAGATAAACAGATAAACTCTGATATTACATTTATACAGTTGATGGAAAAAGACTGACCTACCTCTGTTTTTCAGTGGTTTGGGAACATTGTGACCATGGACTGGTGGGATGACCTGTGGCTAAATGAAGGCTTTGCCAGCTTTTTCGAATATGTTGGAGTAAATTCAGCTGAACCAACATGGAACATGGTAATTCAAAAATATTTGTTAGTCCTTTATTTGGTGCTTAATAACCCAACAGTTCATCTTTTAGACTCAGGCACTAAATTACACATCAGGCAATGAACATCAGGGAGAGGGAAATAAGATTCTAGAACTTCAGGGTATCCATAAAGAAACACCGCTATGAAATAAAACATACATACCCACACACACAGTCGTCTGATCATTGGAACAGATTGCACTTTGTGTTCCTCTGTGAAACAATTTATTATTCTTGATGAACTATAGTTCTCACCTGGATGTCAACTGCCCCACACTTAAACATTGAAAAATATGATTACTTCTGTTCTTCCTTATATGAGTTGGCAGGAAATGTCTGGATACATTTGGTATGGCCACCATGCTTTCTAGCCTGGATTTCTGTATATCAACTTGTCTCAACCGCCTCATCTAATGTTATGCTGACCAGATAAGTAACCTTATTCTACTCCCCCCTCCCTGGCACCTCTGTTCTTCAGGATCAAAGGTTCAGACAGTAGTGGAACAGATCTATAGTTTATCCAGTTATCACTCTGTATTTATTCATTTATATACAAACAGGTTTCAACTAGATCCAGATTTATTTCAACTGCCTCTGAATTACCATATTTAATTGTTAAAATCTTAATTTGAGGTAATTAAACAAGGTTTTAAGCATCTGAAAATCATTAAATGTTTCCATATATAATTTGATACTAGTCAATTAACGACCACTGGCTATTCTAGTGTTGTCTTTAAAGTATATTTAAGCTGGCCATACACATGCCATTCCACAGTATGTGTGCCGACAGATCACATTGGTATCTGTTGGCACACAGGCTGTGGGAACAGCACACACAGACCCGACCGATCCCCATATGCGGTATGGAGATCGGTCGGCTGTCATACGAGGATCAATCATACAAATAGCAGCAAACCGCAAAAAACAACATAAAGAAACACAGACACAGCTAGAAAAACAGATTAACACCTTAGAAGCCAAACATATAGAAACAGGAGGCAAACAAGTACTTGACCAACTAAGAGCTGCCAGACATAGCTACAAGCAATAATTGCACAAACAGTCGAAAAATCCATGCTTTGGCAGAAACAATTTTATTATCAAAAATGGAATAAACCAGACTGTTAGCACATCTTCTCAAACCCAGATCAGAAATACCAAAAATCACAAAAATATGTACATCCCAAGGTATATTTACGACAGATCGAGACTCCATTTACTAAACCTTCCAATCTTATTACACAAAACTATACACAAATCCACATACGACAAATAAAGAAATTATTTCATCCTTCCAAACAAACCAGCCCAAAAACACACTAACTTCACAAATGCTAACAAAATTAGCTCAAAATATTACAATTCCAGAAACCACACCAACAATAAAACAACTAAAGGCACACAAAGCACTGGGACCAGACGGGTTTTCCGGAATTTACTATAATAATATTTGAAACCCAATTAACACCATAGTGAATATGTTCAACTGTTATCTGAAAGGAGACCATATGCCCCAAGAAATGAACACTGCACGTATTACATTATTACCAAAACCAGGTAAAGCAACAACTGAACCACACAATTATCACTCATTAATCAAGACATCAAAATTCTAACAAAAAAGCCATATCTAATACATAATGATCAGGTAGGCTTTGTCCAAGGCAGACAAGCCTCTGACAATATCAGGAGAATATATAACATAATAGACTTTTTTTTAAACAAGAAAAATACACAAAGTTGTGTCATAACATTGGACATAGGAAAAGCCTTTGATAGCCTAGACTGGCAATATATGAAAGAAACATTACTGGCTTTTCAATTCCCACAAGCATTTCTAAATGTAATGGAAACTTACTACAATAATCCAATGGCCATATTGAAGCTACCATAGACAATATCTGAACCAATAAAAATTGAAAGAGGCACTAGACAAGGGTGCCCCCTATCAACACTCCTATTTGTATTAGCAATGGAACCAATAGCTCAAGCTTTACGCACTAACAGTACCATACAGGGCATTATCATAGAAGACAATGCATACAAAGTCAGCATGTTTGCTGACGATATCGCATTAACTCTCACATCCCCGTTCATAGCGCTACCAAATTTATTTAATCTCCTACAAACAATATCAATAACCACGGGCCTTAAAATCAACCAAGATAAAACTGAAATAATGGGACTAAACTTTACTACATACCAAAAAAAATGAATAACCCTAAACTTTAATTTGAAATGGAAAGACGAAGGACTGAAATATTTTTGAGTTCAGATAACACCAATATATGAGACTGTATATCAACATAAGATAACACCCATACTCGCCAAAATAAAATGAGACTTAATAAAATGGAATAATTTACAAATGTCCTGGATAGGTAGAATCAATACCTACTCGCCAAAATAAAATGAGACTTAATAAAATGGAATAATTTACAAATGTCCTGGATAGATAGAATCAATACCTTCAAAATGAATATACTACCATGTTTGCTGTACCAATTTAGATGTTTACCAATACAGGTCAAAAAAGCCTGGCTAATAGCCATACAAAATCAAATTATAAAATTTATCTGGCAAAACAAACAACCCAGAATAGCTAAATCAATCTTATACAAACCCAAATCTCAGGGAGGCATGGGGGTCCCAAATCTATACAAATATTACTTAGCAGCCCAACTGGCACATTTAGTCAGATGACATAAAACAATGAACATCCCAAGATGGTCTGAATTAGAGTTCGACCTAGCCAAACCCTCAACACTTGAGTCATTCGCCTGGGCATTCCACCCCACTAAAACCAAAACACCTACGATCAGTCCATGCACTCACAATACTCTCAGACTTTGTCATAGATCTAAAAAATACAACTGGATCTCAAAACCCTCACTAATGCCCAACATCACGCAGGACCCAGCCTTCATAGTAGCATATCAAGATAAAGGTTACACACGGTGGTCTGAAATGGGTATCTATAAATTGATTCACTTTCACAACAAAGGATCAGGAATAGACCTTATCCAACTAAAGAGCAAATTTGCTATACCATTTCCAATATATGCAAATCACAGCTTACATAAGCAAAATAATGAAAACCAGAGGAGACAAACCAGCTCTTACTGATTTTGAGAACTTCTGTCTCAAGCAAGCCACTACCAGGAATGCTTTATCATTTATTTACGAATGGCAATACAACGACAAGGAAACAGAAAATTACAGATTTCAAGCTGTGTGTGAGGCTGACCTGGAAACAAGAATAACACCAGAGCAATGGAGGGAAACATACTAAAATCTAAATAAAGGTAGCCTGAATGTGGTGCTGAGGGAAACATCCCTAACGGTTATGTACAGAACTTATGGAGTTCCTGCTTAGTTAGCCAAGATTTTCCCAGCTATTTCACCATTGTGTTTTAGAAACTGTAACCAAATAGGAAACTCATGTGTGGTGGAAATGTACAATAGTTCAAAATTTATGGATAGAAGTGTTTACAATTGTATAAAAGATATTTTATAGACAAATAGAGCCTTCCCAATGGTGGCACTACTAGGACATGACATATCAGAGCTAAACAGACAAAGTAACAAACTATTACAGTACATTATGTTAGCAACTAAAATACAAATAAGAGCACAATGGAGAAAACAAGCATTAGACTCGACAATATAATGTTAAATTAAAGAATTTCCCATGTGCTCCAAGATACACTGCATCTATTTCCCAAGACATGTACACCTTGGACCAGCAGTGAATTCTCCATAAACCCACCTTTATGGTTAACCAAGAACAATTCAACCAAAAAGGATAAAACCATGTATTATATAAGAGGGCAAAGCGCTCTAGGGAAAAATGGTATTTGGAAAATGGGAATATAGAAGAAAAGCAATACATGTCAACTATGTTTTTTAATTTTAATTTAATTTTTTATTATTTGATGTTACTTCATTATATGCTTTATTCAAAACACAGTATTTTACAAAAACAATCATAAAATCTGTCATGTATGATATTAATACATTTGAAAGTATATGTGTATGCAAACAAATATACAGTACATATGGTTTGATATGAAAATAGAAAATCAATAAAAAATGTATTGAACACTAAAGTAAAGGGAGCCGATACCGACGAAGGGAAATTTTTCATCATTGCCGATCGATCGGAGTGCTGACTACGGTCGTTTGTTGGCACTCTGATCACTTAGGAACATTCCCTACACACAAACGATATTAGGTAAATACTGTTGTTCCCTGACGGGATTTACCCATTATCATTCGTATGTATTTTAGATTTGTACACATGCAGCTGTTTGTCAGTGCTATTAACCTGCAGCAGCCAATCAGATGTTAGCTTTTTACTGGTCTACTTAACGTAACTTAGATAACTTCTAATATGTTTCTGCTGATTACGGTAATAGCATATGCAAAATTCTACCTATTTAGTAAGCCCCATTGTCTGTTCTTATATGAGTAGATAAGCTTAAGTTTGTAGATTTTTATTAATATTGTGTCACTTTGGTACACAGTTCTGTGAATTTTAACAATACATTAAATATCCAGAAGCGCAAGGAAGTTAAATATATAAGTAAATAAAACAGAAATAATAAGTAATTAATGCATATTAATTAATGGTACTATGTGCTTCTTTAAAACATACAAAACACTATTGTTTTCTTGTAACTAATCCTTTAGTGTCAGTCAGTCAGTGTCTAGGACACATTGTCTGCCAATAAATAACTTTTGTTTTCCAGCTTGATCAGATTCTAACCGATGACTTGTTGCCTGTAATGAAAGACGATGCCTTGTTTTCCTCCCATCCTATCATTCAAAATGTCTCAACCCCTGCTGAAATCACATCCGTATTTGATGCCATATCCTACAATAAGGTTGGAAATGCTTCCTTTTCTTTACTTTCTGATTTCCAAATCTGATATATAGATAGTATCAGGTCTATTGTTTTCATGGTTTTGTGGTAAAGAGGGAGTAGTTAAAAGAATTTATCAGGCTAGAGATCATAAAGAAAATGTAAAATGTAATGGAGTTTACCATTTAAATCTGGGAGTTTGACTGCTTTAATAATAATAATTTTCCATGGAACATTAAAACGGGTTTTTTATTATGTTATGGTGTAATTGAATTCATGCGAATACCACTGATCTTTGCTATTACCACTGATTCCACTGTGGTGATTGCTGGGCAGGGTTGCCAGGCGTCCCTATTTCGGCGGGATTGTCCCAACTGCAGGGATACATTTGCCAGCTTTGGCAGCCCGCCTCCGGAGCGCCCACTCCCTGCCCAGTGAAGCCCACAACCTCGCACCCAATATCAACTCCACCACTAAGTCCGCCTCTATCACACCCTAACACCACCCACCGTGCTGTCACAACCCCATCCCCTCCGACTGGAAAAAATCTGGCAAGGGGGATTATTTAATTCATACTTTTTAATGTTTATTCCCCCCCAGAAAGAAGGGTACCAAGTAGTCAGAGTTCATTCTCATACAGAAAGTACCACAAAACTGTCAGGAATCTCTTAGAGAAGTTAGCCTCACTTGATTTTCTGCGCCTGGAAGAGCAGCTAGGATGAAAAAGTGGCAAACCAGGACCCAGTAAATCAAAACTGCTCACTCACTGGAACATGGAAAAAAACTGGAAACACAATAAGTTTATAGTAGAAAGACTTGCAGGGAAGATAAATAAGCACAAGACAAATTGAAGTAGAACCAGGACACCAAATCAGCAAACTAAAGAGTGATTCGTGGACAGGTAACTTTAGGTAGAGGCAAGGCTCTAAATCAGCAGACGCAATTGTGATCAGTAAACAGGCAGGGTCAGCAACTTCTGATAAAGATAGGACATAAAATCAGAAGACAAATGGTAGGCAGTAGACAGGCAGTGCTGGCAGCTATGGGGAAAAAATCAGGTAATAAGAAAAAAAGAAGATACTAATATGGAGATAAATTAATACAATGAATTACCCTGAGACAGACACATCAAAAAGGAATATAGAGAGTTATGAAAGCAGAAACCATTTTTAAGCTAGTGTGTGCACTTGCGCGAGCATTTGATGCTAGTATGTTAATGGCCACATCGCATACACCAAATAAGCAACCACTTCTCCCCACTTTGACCCCATTGGGGGGGACAGAACTGGGAGGACATCCCTGACAAATGTTTCTGGACCTAGTCACCTGCCACTCATCCTTCAAGCCAGCTCAGTCCTTCACATGTTCTGCAGTCCATGTGTAATGTGCTCTACCTCTGGCCCTCTGCTTTGCTATGGTGATCCTTACACACTGGGAACAATAGTGGTTTCTGATTAGTCACTTAGCGATATAGCTGAGTGACTCCTATAAGAATATATTCCACTGTAGCGTCAGTTGTAAATTTAATGAAGTATGAATAATAGTGTTTTTCAGTGCATTTATTGTAGTTGGTGCCACTTCTCCAGGTAACACTAGGGTGTATGAGAAGATGCAAGAATAAACCTACTTTTTGTTAAAAATGTATCAATTTGTTTTCCCTAGGGGGCATCTATTTTAAGAATGCTTCAAGACTGGCTTTCTCCTGAAGACTTTAAAAAGGGGTGTCAGGTATGATTTAATGAACCTTCAAAAGCAACGCGCTCCATTTTCTTTGATCTTCTGTGGTGTTTCTCAACCGGGGGTCCAGGGGCCTCTAGGGTTCTCTGAGAAAGTCCCTTAAAACATAGTAACAGGAATTGTAGTGAATTACCTTGAGTTAACTTTTTAAAAATAAAGTGCACTTTTTAAATATATAAACTTTATTGATGCATTTGTTATATATGTATGAATTGGGAATTTAGATGAATGAATAAAAAAAGAAAGAAATAAAAATGTATAATAGTTTTTTTATGTTGTGGTTCCCTGAGACTGCAAGGATAAAAAAAGTTGAAAAACACTGATCTATTCTAATGTCTTAACCTGTTAATTGTCTTTTGTATAACTGTTCAAAGAACCTTTACTGAAAAATTAGATATATGGCCTGTAATCATGTCTCTGCTGCCTTATATTAGATACCTGGCTGTAGTTTAACTTAACTGAAAATACATTTCTTTAGTACCTCTAGGGGTAATAAAAGATCAGTTGCAAATTTACATAATTGGCTAGTGTGTTCTGCACAGTAGGTAGAAAACACCAAATCATATGGATATATAGACATTCATTTTTGTTTCTACAGTAGGGTATACTTAATAGCTCATCTTAGGCAAGCAAAACATTGCCTCCAAATCTAGTGAATTCAATAAGTCAAATTGGTTACATGGTTACATGGTTTATTCTTATAGTACTGCTGCTTTAAAAGCCTGTCCTTTTCTATGGATTAGTGGAAAAATAATAGTTCAATAACTTGGTCATATTATTTTAAGCCAAGCAACCACTTAAAGGTTTGCCTTCCTTATCTGGGTCCTACTCTGCCAGCTGAATGTCCTGCTTCTCTGTGGCTAGTTTCCTTGAAACTAAAGCATGTCATATACAAAGTTGATATTTTGACCGAAAAGCTGTCCAGTCCCCATCCGTAGTGGATTTTAAGCTAAAATCTGCAGAAGATCAACAGTGCATGGTGGGAATTTTCTATTAAAACAAAAACTATTGAAAATCGTATTGGAAAAAGCGACGTTTGTAAGGCCTACTTTAGTCTCAGAGCAAAAGTTAATGTCATGGAAACTAGCCACAAAGCAGCAGGGACTTTCAGCTCATAAAAGGCAAGTGAGGGTAGAATAGGACCCAGCTGAAGAAAGCTAATCTTAAAGTGGTAGCTGTTCTTAAACTAATTTTGCCATGGAATTGCAAACTAATTGCTTTTATTGTCGTCAGGACTAAATTACCCACCAATCACCCAGTTTATAAAGCCAAACCCTAAACCACCACCACAATAAAACCCATCACCAAACTAAAACTAAACACTTAAGTACTTTGTATATTGCTCATTGCGCATTACCCATACAACACATGATCCAACCTATTGGTACATACATAATTGTTACCTCAAAAGAATGTACAGCCGTTCCTGAGTAAACCCACAAATGTGCAGAAAGATAATAGAAGACAATTAAACACAGACAGTCTTGTCTATCCATAGTGCAGGCATCCTAATTTCCTCCTGTACTCGAACCAAAGCTCAGCATTTATCGCGAGACATCCTGGGCACATATTGCATACGTCACCCACATGTAACACAGATTGTGTTACCATTGCGACCAGCTGTACATCCACATATACTTGGCAATAAACCCAGTACTTAGAATAAAAAATACTGTTAATAGAAAAACACACATATACTACCCAGATATATAGATATAAGTTACAAAAGACAATTAAAATTATTCATCTTATTTAGACCACTGGGCACTGTAAGTGTGCAATCTATCTTGATTAAAACTGTAAAAGTCTCTTTGCCCTATCACATGATTACATGAACACCATACACTTAAGTGTGGGCAATCCATTCCCAACTGTTTTGAAATGGCGTTCCAATCTTTTTATCCATAGCTTGATTCATCAGTGCTGCTCTTATCGCACTACGGTCGTTAACAAACCTTTCACAAAAACTCGTAACCTTCTTGCCCACATATAGTAACCTACAAAGGCTGGTAAAATAGTATATAACGTTGGAGATGGTACAATTCAGTCTGAAGTTGATACAAATCCTTTTCCTCGTTAACATGTGTCCACATGTCACACAATTGGGACTTCTATAGCACCCCAATTTCAAAGCACCCAAAGCACTAGAGGTACTGGGCATAGTGTGCATCTTTAGATCCATTTTAACTAGCATAATGTGTAAACTCCTTCATTGGCGATGTGCAAATGGTATCTTGTGTTGTTAAAGGGAAAATTCAGTGGAAAATATCAATATTTTTTAAAATTCTTTATATTATACATACCTAGTTATTCTAGATATTCTGTCCCATTTTGAAAAACAAGCTGAATTTATGACCCTTGCTATTCCCTGCTGTTGACATTAGTGAGATGCCATTTCAGGTTCGAACAGTCATTCTTCTTCCCAGGATGCACCACTTCCTTGGAATGTTCCTAACAGTAATTTCTACTGATTGGCTGTTGGTGATGGGTCAAACATGCTCAGATCTCTACTGAGCAACTGAATCAACCCAGGCACTGGGTCAAGGGCAAAACCATAACAGTCTTTATTAGGGGTCTTACAAACAGGAAGAAAGTATTTCAAAAGTATTTATTTATACACAGACAAAATGCTGAATGGGCAGGTTAAGGTCATTGGTATGGAAAAACACTGCTCTTTTTTTCTGAAAAGCATATGTATTTCCACTAAACTTCCCCTTTAAAAGGGTAAGTGGACATCTGATATTATGATTTTTCCAAAATTCTTGGGCTATATTAGCAATTTTTTTTACTGAAAACTGAAAAGTCAATCAGGAAAGTCCTACATTCACAGTTTTCCTTATCTTGTACCTGTCCCATAGCCACTGTGACCAAGCCATTGGAAAGTTGCTGTTTTAAGACCAACTCAGTATAGTCCCTCTCAAGAAAACGGCAGGTCATGTCTCTAAATTGTGTTTCATCTAGTTCGACTTCACTATTATTCGTAAGGACCCTCAAATATTAAGAATAATGTATGGCCTTAATTAGAGCTGGAGAGTGGAAATTTGTCACATGTAGCACTGTACTGCGGTCAGTGCTTTTGCAAAACAAAGTAGTCCCCAAACCATCTCCTACGTTACAGATTTTGAGAAATTCTATAAGACTTATCTTATACGTCAATTTTATAGATGTATCTAAAGCATTAATTCATTCAATCATATCTTGTATAGAGGATACATCACAATCCCAGATAAGAAATACTTTGTCAATAAAACATTTATAGAGACACACATTAAGGCCCAATATAGGTAAAATATACCTTTGGTCATTCTGTTGCATTTATATATTAACAAAGGATGGGGCCACACTGGACCCCATAGCAGTGCTTCTGCACTGTATATAATATGTATTTTGGAAAATAACTATTCGCCAACACTAAATGCCAAAGTTGACAGGATGTTGTTCATGCCCTAAATTCATTAATGCTTGTCTACATGCCTGGACACCTTCCTGGATTAGTGAATTCACTTGTTTAACATTTATTTTGGTCCCATTTAACAATAACATTTTGTATTACAGGCTTACTTAAATACATTCCAATTCAAAAATGCTAAAACTGATGACTTTTGGGAGTCACTTGCACAGGTAAAGCAGACACTTTAAAGACACAAAGTGATTTCCTGTTGTTTCACTGTCTACATGCAATGTAATTTTTCTTTTTAGGCAAGTGGGAAACCAGTGAAAGAAGTGATGGACACATGGATAAGGCAGATGGGATATCCTGTACTTAACGTGGACTCTATAAATATTGTAAAACAGAAGAGATTTCTTTTGGACCCAAAAGCAAATCCGTTAGAGCCACCTTCTGAGTTCAAGTTTGTGCTTTTCTCTTTTCATATTTTATACAATAAAATTAATAAAAACTTATAAAAGTATAAGAGCAAAACAAACAGTAAACTTAGGAAGTGATAAGGCTCCAATAGGCTTGTCAAATTACAGGCCAAAGCTGTGTATGGAAGCAGATTATCAGTGGGTGACAGGGAAAAATCCCTTTTATCCTGATACAGTAAATATAATATATTCTTAAAGGGCAGCTATGGTGCCCAAAAAGACTCCCTACATGTTTCCATCTGTAACAACATTTGTCTCCTTACCATTTAATTTCCTAAACCCCAGGTGAGCTGTTAAAAAGCCACCTGTGCATCATATGACAGCTCACCGATTTTGTATTGCATTTACAGTGCAGCAGTTAACTTATATTTATAAGACTGTATATGACCCTATGTACATTTGTGTAGGGGAATCTACAATGTTTTTAGCTTATGTCCCTTGTAAAATGTTACCAATAAAGGACGGTTTTACAATTTTTCATAAGTCAGTGCTGCAGTCTGAACTTTTTTCCTCTTATGTTTGCTTTTGGGGGTGAAAATGTGTCATTAATTTAAATGTGTTAGATCATATTTAAATGAATTTTGTGTTTTTTCAGTTATGTGTGGAACATCCCAGTGACCTTCTATGCCACCAACAATAACAGCAGAAATTACAACATATTATACAACAAATCTCAACCTTCAGGTAATTTCTGCTTTTACCTGCATGATATATAGTAAAAATTGTATGAATGTCGAAAAATTCTGAATTAGAAAATTAGAATTAGAAAAAAGAAAGCAAAAAAGTTTACGTATGAACTTAGAATATGGCTTATGGAAGGTAACACTCTATTGTGATGAAAGAGGGCGTGTAAAATTTAATCTTCACTTTTATTTTTTAGTTTTAGGACATTTATTTTAAAGTTGTGTATGTATGTGTCATAGTGTAAGTTAAGGGGCCCACACATGCAACAATAACAATTTTGTAATCCCAGTATTATATAATCAATATTGGTCCATTAAAATTGGGTGCATCCTTGGGCAAACATGGTCCAACTATCAACAATATTGGAATATCCAGTATCATTATGTCTGAGAATACAGGTGAATGTAATAAAGAGAAATAATCTGGGTTGGTTACATCTGCAACACAGGTGAATGCAGTCAAGAGTGGTAATCAGCATTTATAACATCAATAATGTGACACAGGTGAATGCAATCAAGAGTGTTCATTTCATTTGTGACACGGGTGAATATGAGTAAGATGTAAATAGTAAATGGGCAAAAATTGTCCATAAATTCGTAGATTATGCAAAAATGGATTTCTTATCTAAAAGATTGCACACTTGTCCCACCCACATGTTTGTACTGAATTTTGGGTCTCTTTAAATCCGTAAGAGGAGATCTAAAGAAATTGATGGCATAAAAGAGAAAACGTAAAAACTAATTCTGTGTGTGTGTGTGTTTATGTCACAGAGACACAGTGTGTAGTTAGTGTAGCCTTGGAACCTGGTGAATTTCATTATGAAAGTTATAGTTGGGATTTGATTTAATCACATGGCCCTGAAAACTAGGCTGTTCATGTTTAAGGATTGGACACAATATAGTCAATGAGAAAAAAATGTCCTGAAACTCAGAGATAATGTGGTAACACTTCCACAGATTCCTTAGCTGGTAAATAGCACACTTCTTCTATGTGTCCCACATGTCTGTCAAATTTTATGTCTCTAGCTGGTAAACTGTGGAAAGAGAAACATTTTAAAAACGCAAAAAAATAATAAAGAAGAAATATAAAGAACAGTAATTTGGCTGTTTAAGCCAAATTAACTACAAAGAGAAAGTGTTATTTACATTTACTCACCTCCCTTTCTCCACTCTTCTTCCATCTATTAATAGTAGCCAGGGTGAGGAGCTTAACCACTATGTCCTAGCCCCTGGGTATGTTACCGATCAGCTGGAATACTTACGTGAATTTTCCCTCGCCATTTCAGTCCTCTTCTGGCTTGTCTCTGTAGCCAATTTCACACTATGCAAAGAAGCTTGTCTTTCCATTGGCTACGTCATATTTTATTACTGACATAAAAAGAACAGCAATTTCTCTCTTTAAAGCCAAAATAAATAACCTGTGTCAGCTGTTACATTGACTGTCACTAGTGCAGGCAGTGATATAAGTGTACCTTCTGTATACCAGCATATACCGTATATACTCGAGTATAAACCGAGTTTTTCAGGCTGTAAAATCAGCCTGAAAACTTGGACTCGGTTTATACTCGAGTCACTCACCATTGAAGATCAGCGTCCTCTCCATTCCGGCAGCAGCGTCCTCTCCATTCCGACAGCCGCACGATCATTCCATGTACTGGCGCTTTATTAGTGATGTCAGTCTAATAAAGTATGCTGGGAGTTGTAGTTTCCAAACATCTTGAATGCCAAGTTTCTACCCTCGGTTTATACTCGAGTTAACAACTTTTATTAGATTTTTTAGGTGAAATTGGGTACCTCGGTTTATACTCGGGTCGGTTTATACTCGAGTATATACGGTAGATTAACCTTTTCAGACACCAACATTTAGTTGTACTTTGTATAAACCAGCATACGGTTTCTCCTGTTGTGCACCTGCATATAAATGTACCTGTTGTACATCAGCATTTAAACATACTAGTGATATACATGCATATTGATGTACCACTGTACTTTCTAAAAATCATTTGTGCATATTTTATTTTAGACACTGGACTTACTTTGACTCCATATAATGGTAATGCTGATGGATTCTTCAAAATCAACAGCAGACATCTTGGATTTTTTAGAGTAAATTATGAAATTTCAACTTGGAACAATCTGGCTGATTTACTGCAATCAAATCATGGGGTGTGTCTATATTAAAAGTTCTTTCTGGTGTATGACACAAAAAGTCTGCTTAAATTCTCAGCATAAAATTAGTTTTTATAATATGAAGTATTTCTCTATTTCATGATAGATAGATAAACAAATTATTATTATAGGATGATTGATATTCTCTGCATACATTGTGAAATAAATATTTGTAAATATCACATCCATTATCACATTTCTTATTGTTTATATCCAGTAATTGTTATTTTACTGTGGGGATGCCTAACTTACAGCCCTCCAGATGTTTCTAAACTTCAAATCCACAGCATTCCATTTAATCTGTAATTGTTATGTGCCGGAGATCTAGAATAGTCAACCAAAAAAGCTTATTACATTCATCCATCTTACCAGTAGCTGTAGATGATTAGTCCATACATTGTTCTGGTGGACAATAATTCATCCATCCTTGGACACAATACCCATCTTATATGAGCTGCAAGGCTAATTTTTTTTTGTTGTTCCAGATGTAAATATTTTGTAACAGTCTGTCTCATTGTTTTGTATTTTTTCTTTGTTCTTAAGACCTTCACTGATGCAGACCGAGCAGGTTTAATTGATGATGCCTTTGCCCTAGCAAGGTGAGTTTTTGAAGTTATAGCTGCAGAATAATGTGTCCAGAACATACAGTAATCAAATATTGGTGTTTTTGTAGTGTATGACAGTGTTTATATTTTATGGATGAACCAATTCTACCCTTTTTTTTGTTCTAAAGTAGCTTGTATTGTATGTATGAATATATTTATTTATATAGTGTCACTAGGGGACGCAGCGCTGTACAATATAGAATACAAAAAGTCATACAAGGGGGACAGTAAATAAATACATAAATATATAAATAAGTATGAGCATCACGAAATATACAAGTGCTTGAAACATGTAACATGAGGAAAGAGGTACCTTCCCCGTAGAACTTACAATCTACTTTTGGTGGGTAACATACAGATACATAGGAAAAGGTGGAAGTGCTAAAGAAATAACTGATGCAGTATCAACAGTCCTATGATGTGCTGTGCTCAGAGAGATAGGATGAGAGGTTAGATTTAAACTTGTTTATTGAGGTTTCTTGGTGTAGAGAGAGGGGAATAGAATTCCAGAGGATGAGAGCCAAAAGAGAAAAAGGTTTTAAGCGAGAGGGGGCATTGTGAGTGGGGGGTCTGTATAAGAGATGGTTCCCGATTTTTATTATTATCCCGATTTCGAGAGTGTGAGACAATGCGTGCGGCAGAGTTAAGTATGGAAAGATGGGAAGCAGGAAGACCAGTAAGCAGAAGGTTACAATACTCCAGATGTGATAGGTTGAGAGCATGGATATGCATAGTAGTTGGGAAAAAAGGAATCTGCGGATGTTCGCAATGTTATGAAGAAAAAAGTGACAGGTTTTAGTAACAGGTTTTAGAGTTAATGTGATTGGAAAAGAAGAGAGCAGAATCAATAATAACCCTTAAGCAACGTGCCGACTGAATAGGGTAAATGGGGGTGTTGTCCACAGAAATTGAAAAAGATGGGATAGTACCAGGTTTAGGTGGGAAAATGATTAGTTCTGTTCTAATCAGGTTTAGTTTGAGGAGACAGCACAGAGACAGTCGGGGATGCGTGATTGGGTGTCAAGACTAAGCGGGGGGTGGAGAAATATATTTGAGTATCATTGGCATACAGATGGTAGTTAAAACCAAAGGAGCTGATGACTTCTCCCAGGGAAATGGTATAGAGGGAGAACAGCAGGGTTCCAAGAACAGAGCCCTGCGGAACCTCAACACAAAGGGGACCGGAGAGGATATTTTATTATCATATGACGCAGAGTAGGTTCTCTTTAAGAGGTAGGATCGTAGCCAGGATGCCTCTTCATTCCCGGATGCCCAAGGAGTGTATAATTTGCATTAGGAGGGAATGATCAACTGTCGTAAGCAGAGGAGGTCAAGAAGAATAAGAATAGAAAAGTGGCCTTTGGCTTTGGCAGCCTGAAGGTCATTCACAAATTTGCACAGGGCTGTCTCCGTGGAGTGCCCAGGACAAAACCCTAATTGCAGTAAGGGTCCAGTAAGTTGTGAAAATTAAGATAATTAGCAATACGGAGACTATCGGTAGAAGAGAGACCGGTAGTTAGCAAGACAATAAGGGTCAAGGGAGGCTTTTTTGATTATGGGTTTCACGGGGGCATGTTTAAAGGAGGAAGGGAAAATACAAGATGACAAGGAGGCATTGGGTTTGATTTGTTATTGTTTATAAGTCTTATAGTATTGTTTTGCGGTGTTGAGGCATTGCAGCATAAGGCTTTCCATTTTAAATTAATAATTAAATCTCATATATAAATAAAGTTGAATAAACTCTATAATTTATAGCTAAAAGATAGCTGTATCTCCTATACCTCAACTGGTAGCCTTGTGGAGAAATCTGTGTAATTCTGCAGGTTTTTGCCTTTACCTGAGTTCTGAAGTCTTCCTACCAGAATGTGTCCTGGATGCTTATTTATAGTTGTACATGCTCAGTCAGCAATTCTGCTGATTTCAGAAGTAAAGCTGGGTACACACCATCTAATATTTTGGGCCAACCAACCAAAATTTCAGTGTATCGGCTCAAAATAATGTTTAGGGTTTTTTGGGGGGCGTCTGTGACCGATATCTGACTGTCAGTCTGAACATGGACGATCTGACATGTTCAAAAACCACGGCAGATTGTGTGATCCTCTATGGACCACCTGCTCAGTCACACAAAACTTTTTGCCACGACTGGCAGTGCTTTGTTCTGGCAAACCACTCTCTAGTGGCGAATGGTCGGCCTGAAAGAACTAATCAAATCTTAGGATTTGTTGCAATTGGATAGTTAGGAATTATGGAATCTACAGTATATACTCAAGTATAAGTCGAGGTACCTATTTATACCAGAAAAATTAATAAAAACTGGTTGACTCGAGTATAAGTCGAGGGTAGAAATTATGACCACTGCATTCTGATTCAGTATTGTTTTGTGGCATAAGTTGCCCTCTAAATGGACAGCAGAATTCCCATACAGTAATAGCCATATCCAGTACCAGTAACCCCCAATTCCTTGGCGCTCCAGATGTTTGGAAACTACAACTCCCAGCATTCTTTGGTTGCTGGGAGTTATAGTTTCTAAACTTGTGGAGTGGCAAGGTTCAATAAACTTTTAATTAAAGGGACACTAAAGTCCCATAATCCAGAAAATCAACTCTGTGCCATCCGTTTCTATTATTCACAGGGAGGTGAGAACACTTATTCTCACCTCCCTGTGAATAATAGGACGCTCGGGGGACCTGGAACTTACCTTACCGCCGCTCCACTCGCAGCCGCTCCTTCACTGACAGCCGCTCTGTCCCGACCGCACGCCCTATCTTAGGCGCATGCGCGCCAATACAAAAGATAGGGCGCGCGATTGCAGCATTTGGATCTAAATTTGGACTTAACCCGAGTATAAGCCAATTTTAAAGCCTGAAAATCTCGACTTATACTCGAGTATATACGGTATTCAGGCTTATTTATATATATTTAATTTGGCTTGCAAAAGCCAAATGAATGTTCTTTCTTCTTCCCCTTTATTCTTCCAATTTTTTGGACTGTATCTCTTCCCATAGTTTTCGAGCTAGAGACACAAAGTATTGGACAGATGCACAGGACAAATATGGTATTACCTAGCAAAGGAATCTGTGAAAGCATTTCCAATTTTATCTGCAAATTTACTGACTTTTTTACTCATAGACTTTAATGCAGACACAAGCTGTAACACAAGTTGTGACTAGACATTTTTTATTTGAGGTTGTACTTCCAGGGGTTAGTGCGGGGGTGGACAAATAGATTTGAGTATCATTAGCATATAGGTGACTCTTAAAGCCAAATTAACTGATTATACTGAATCTCCCAAAGAAATAGTGTATAGGGAGAACATTAAAGGGCCTAAAACCGAACTTGAGGGACCACTACACTAATTAGAACTGTTGAGGAAGTCTGATTAGCAAAAGAGAAAAATCTGTTAAAAAGATTAGAAGACAACCAGGAAGTAGCTTGATTTCGGATGTCCAAAGAATGCAGAATTTGCACAAGAAAAGAATTGTCCACAGTATCTAGATCAAGGAGAATGAGGACCATAACCTGGCCCTTGGTTTTGGCAGTTTGTCGGTCATTTGAGACCTTGCAGAGGGCTTTTTCAGTTAAATGGTTGAAATCCTAATTGCAATAGGTCCAACGGGTAAATAGTAATGCATGTAAAGATGAAACATTCTAAGAGTTTTGACGCAAATAGTGAGACTGAGTGGCAGGAGGAGTCCAGAAGGCGTTTTTAAAGAGGGTTGACACACACATGTTTATAGGCAGCAAAAAAAATAGCAGAGATCAGGGATGCGAGCAAGAAAAATATTTTAGTGCAGTGTTTGAGTAATAAGGAATGCATGGGATCAATAGTACATGTTGTAACAGAAGACCATTAACTTCAGAATGGGTGACGGGTAAATGATTCCAGACCTGAAGGTGGTGGGGATGGCAGAAGGAAATGTGAGTTGTCCTGGGGTAAAGTGATTTGAATGCAGATATCTTCTACCTTACCTAAAGTAGTAAATCCTGAGGAGCATTAATGGAAGGAAAAGTGTCACTAGGTGCGGGCTGCAAAAGAGTTAAAAAGTGGAAACAGACGATGTGGGTTATTTTTGTCATTGCTTATGAATGTGCTAAAGTAGGAGTGTTTAGCTACTGAAGTTGCTGAAATAAGACACAACAGCATTAAATTGTAGTGCTAAGCCCGCCTAACTGGGAGAAATTTTCCATTTTAAATTGTGTCATTTTGAAGGATAAGTACACTCTAAAATCAAATGCATTATATTTGAAAGCTGCAGCTTTAAGTAATCTTTTGCTGTATTTTTTTTTTCTAGGGCCCTCCTGAGCCTACCTGACATCTTGGATTGCGGCCCATTTGAAAGTTTGAAAGTGCGGCCCATTGTGCCTGTGCACACGCGCATGCACTGGCGCAACGGCTCGCACTTTCATAGACCATCAGAAGAAGGAGAGTAAGAAAATCTCGGGGGGCGGAGCTAAAGGCAGGACAAGCACAATCCAAGATGTCAGGAACTTCAGACCTTCACAGGTAGGCTCAGGAGGGCCCTAGAAAACAAAAATACAGCAAAAGATTACTTAAAGCTGCAGCTTCCAAATATAATGCATTTTATTTTAGAGTGTACTTATCCTTTAATAAATTAATTGCTGTCATTCTATATAATGACATTTGCTTTTTTGACAAGATTCTCTCTATATTTGTGAATGTGTATATGCAACAAACATAAAAATGCACTTCTATACAAAGCGGTGCATTACAGATTAACAGAGGAGAGGGCTTTTAAACATCTGGAAACTAAATATTAATCTTCACTCCTAATGCGCCTTCTCACTGAGAAAAGATGGCAATTGTGTGTTATGGATAGGGCAGAGTTTGTGGCTGCCAAAAGCAAAGTTTGGATAAGGGCCTAAAGAAGTCAAGGATGACAAATTACACTCACAATGATGTGTCAGAAGTTACAAAGTACAGAATCTGCCATGGAATTTCTTTCTTGCTTTTGATAATTCATTAGGGAAACAGACAAAGAACCAAGCTGCTTAAAAACAGCTAATGTTTATAATCTTATTGTAGAGGATTATTATGAAAATAATTATGACTGGTATATCTTATGGAGTAAACTGACTGGCACTATCAGCTCCTCAGTAAATGAACTTCACATCTTTCAAACACTTCCAAAGTACTGTGATAATTTATGTATTATATAAATTCAGCATATTGCCTGACAGAAAAAGATAAGCCAGGCTAGCTGAAAACAGGAAGAACATTTGTTTGGAGACACTCAGGCACATGTTATGGAGATTGTTTTTTTGCCTGCCAGGTCTGTGTACTAAGGCACAGCCCCCAGAGTTAACAACAGTTGCCCCTAACTGGACTCTGCTTATTGAATTCTCACAGATACTTCTAGTATTGGACACTGAAAACACATTGCACTCTTCATAATTGAAATTTAAGGGGAGTCTTGGTGTAGAATTGCAGGTTTTTTTGCACTAGGTTGAAACTGTTATAAAAATCTTTATTTTTCCCCTTGTATGGCTGCCCAAGGTGCTGCATGAGGTGTGGACACCCGGACCATCTATTTGATATAGTGAGTGTCTTTGAGCACGATTGTCTGAAGCCTTACCTCTGTTGCTGTATGAGGTGTGGCCAATTAGAACAGAGTCTATGAGTTTACAGCAGAGGAGGTAGCTTCTGATCTTACCATGACTTGAGCATAACGACTTTGACGGACAGACCTGGAATCTGCGGTGGAGGAGACAGCTGCACCAAGGGGTTCGTGCTGTGTAAGTAATGTTAGAAGCGTCATTGGTACAGGTAAGTATAGTGAAAAGTGGGCAAGGGGTGCTTATTGAGTTTCTACATTTTCATTTGAAGAGTGGACATAAACTTATTTGAATAAAATTTTAGAAAACTATTTTAACGAGCCCCCGAGGAAGTGACAAATGGCCACGAAACGCGTAGGGAAGAGCCAGCTGTGTTTCCATGTGATCTCCATGTTTCAGTAGCGGCTGAGTCCACTGTGTGTTTTTATGGGGGTTTTTCAATAAATAAATGTTTCATAGTTTTTAACTGAAGTCCGGTTGCCTGCCTTCTACATACACCCTGCGGGGTTCTGGAGTTGTACTCTAAAAAATAGCTTTAAAGGCTTCAATTTGAGTATGCTGTGCATTTTTGTGAAGGGGAACTAAAGTAAGCAGATAGCAGCATAATAACATTCAGCTCAAACTGTGTCTCACTCTCCCTTTTCTATGGCTGTTTATATATGAAAAATAACCTGTGGGTACCAGTATGCTGTATACTTCTACAAATGCTCTCACACAGCAAGTCAAAACTAGAAAGGAAAGTTTAAGTATAAACTTTGAATATGGCTTGAAAGGCTATATTTTGGAAGGGGCTATGTGTGTCTGTGCTGCAGGTTTAGAACTGAATAATCTTGTTGTGGCAATGAAAGAGGACATTGTTTTTATTTACTTTAATTTCCCTTTAAGTATGTCTGCCATGGGAATGAAAGGGTAGGTCAGTTGGTTGTGTACCTGTGTCAGGTTAGGGGGTAAAAAACAAACTTTTTTGAAGATTGGTCAAAATTTTTTACATTTTTTTTTTACTATATTTACCCATTAAGTATGGCTGCTGTGTAAAAAACTTTTTTGATGATTTTTGGACCATAGTTACCCTTTAAGTATGGTGGCCATGGAAATGGAAGGGTAGGTCAATAGGTGTGTATACCTGTGTCAAGTATGTGTTTTTGCGTTTATGACCATAAAATTACTTTTTTTTATGATGGATTAAAATTTGATTTTGACTTTAGTTACCCATTAAGTATGGAAGGTTAAGTCTGTAGGTTTGTGTACCTGTGTCCGGTTTGGGGGGGGGGGGGTACGTGTTTTTGCATGTATAACCATAATACTTTTTTTGATGATTTAGCAAAAAAAAAAATTTGACTTTAGTTACCCTTTAAGTATGGCTGCCTCAGGACCGGAAGGGTAGGTCAGTAGGTGTGTTTACCTGTGTAAAAGGTGAGGGTATTAGTGTTTGCGTTTATGACATAAAACTGCTTTGATCATATGACCTAAAACCTCGAAATATCCACATTTGAGGATTATTCCCATTATTGTCTATGGGGGGAAAGTCCCGAAATTTGCCCAAAAGGCTGTAACACTTCCACAGATTTCTTAGCTAGCACACTTCTCCTATGTGTCCCGCTCATCTGTACCGGATTTTGTGTCTCTAGCTCAAAAACTGTGGGAGGAGATACAGACCAAAAAGTGCAAGAATAAAAGAAAAGAAGATGAAATAGAAAGAACAGTAATTTGGCTCTTCGAGCCAAATAAGTAAGGAAGCTGAAGCCTGCCCTGCCCCCCCTAGAGGCAGCCAATCATGTTACAAAACAGAAATCCTACCTCTCTCAGACAAAGAATAGTGATTTTACAGTCTACTATATAACAGCATGCTAGCAAAGATATTTTTCCATAGAGAAAATAAGTGAAAGTGGAATTGAATGGAAGTGTTGAACTTGATAGGCAATTTAATTTTTTTAACACAAAATAACCATAACTTGATACATGTTATAGCCTCTACTGCTTGCTACATATGTTAACAAATAAAGATTTTTAAAGTAAGTGCGCTTTATCTCATTGTTTGGATACTTAGAGGTTACAAAGTGATATATAAGTGATAGTCTGAAGTGGCTTGCCTCATTCTTTTTTGTTGTTGGTGGTCCCCCCACCACTATGTCAATGCATAAATATAATCCAGATATCATTAATATGCATACCTCATCCCCCTTGCTCAATGAAAGCATGTCTAGGCCTTTGTGGCTTACTTAACAATACAGTAGGTTTGTGGTTCTTAGTTCTCATATTTGCAGATTTGGGAAATAGATTGATTTTATTTGCAATATTAAGGCTTCAAATAAATATAGAATGAATTATTAATACGGTATTATTATTATTATTATATTCCATTTTCTCTTAAGAGATAAATTGCTACAGGGAATGAACTTGTTTTATTTTGTTACCTTTAGTGCTGAGATGTTAGAATATGATATCGCCCTTAATATGACAAGATATCTTCAAAATGAGGAGAATTATTTGCCTTGGAACAGAGTTATCTCAGCATTAGCATATTTAACTGACATGCTGGAAAATGATGACACCGTCTACCCAAAATTTCAGGTGCTAATTCATTTTATTATGTTTTTGTTAATTGTGGCTTATATATGTAATCCATAATTATTGTTATTTATATAGCGCCAATTATAAATGCACTGCTGTTCAATGTTAGAATACAAAATGCTGTACAAGGGGGACAATAAATAAATACATAAATGTATAAATAAATATGTGCAGCATGAAATATACAAGTGCTTGAAACATGTAACATGAGGAAAGAGGTCCCTGCCCCGTAGAGCTTACAATCTAATTATTCTATTCAACTATTTAACTTTTTTTTCTGTTACTCTGGCATCTCCAACATGGATCATATTCCATATACCTTTAAAGAAACAGGTAAGTTATCAGACACATAACACTATACTATAGTTTGTCCAAGATTAAAATGGTATGATGTACTTGTTATTTTATCATTTGATATCAATAGCTACTTAAAAAACACATTGATTAGCAGAACCATCATATTACTGCAACCTCCAAAATTCTCATTCTGACTTTTTGACAGTAACATCACTTACTAGTGATGTTCTATATCTAAGTGCTTAAAAGAAAAAGAAAAAATCCTAATTTTACTAAATGCATTTTGTGTTACAAAATAATTTGTTAAACGTTAACGCCTTTTCTTATTATTTGCACCAGTTTTTATATAATATCAACTATACAATATACAATATTGAAAAATAGTATTAATACAAACATTTTTATTTATAGGAGTATTTACGTAAACAAGTAAAACCAATTACAGATAAGTTGGAATGGCAGGATACTGGCAATGATACAGACAAGTAAGTGTTTAAAAGGCAACCATGGTCTCATAACAAGTTAGGGTTAAATGAGAGCCTGCAGTTTTTCCTTTAAAATGAGCTGACAATCACGTCTCCTGCTGGAGTCTGTGAGAAATTACATTAAGGTGAATGTTCAAACTTCCTGCTTCCAGTAGGTTTAGTGTAGTAGTGTAGTAAAATCCTTACCTTACATCCCTGCTCCAAATGGCTGCCCTGCAATGTCCCTCCAAAGTCCAAAAAAGTTCCATACTGTGTCTGCCTCCCGTCTCTCCTCTGGGAGAAGCACTGAAGCCCTCCCTTTCCCTCCCTCTCCCTCCTGTTTCTTTCTCCCTCCCCCTATCTCCAAATACATTTTCTGTAGTGTAGGGCTTCCTCTCCTACCCCTAACTGGCATAGTTATTTGCAGAAAAACTTAGCCGCTCTATACTTACATTGCCTGTTTCCCCCGGGGTTCTGTGCAGCTGTAAGCCATGTCCGTGATTGGCTGCCTCTCAGCCAATCACGGACGTGGCTGCTGGTCCGGCCACCTGCTTGCAGTTTCATGCAAGCAGAGGGCCGTGTCAGATTGCCAGGGGAAACAGGCAGTGTAAGTATAGATTGGCTAAGTTTTTCTGCAAATAACTATGCAAGTTAGGGGTGGTAGAGGGAGCCCTACACTACAGAAAAATTGTAAAAAGGGGTGGACATGCCCTTTAAGTCTATATGTAAGAAACATATATTTTAAAGCTACCTGCACTCATTTGTAATGTTTTATGGTAAGAAAACCTCCAAAAACTAGGAAACATTGCATATATTTCTTAATAGTTTCATAGTAGTGAAATGTCAATAAATGAAATGTAAACTCTAGAAAAAGCCAACAATCCTTGCCTTTTAAACTAGATATTATTTTTGCCATGTTTTAGCAAATATAAATGTATATGGAGTAAGGAGTGCAGCACTCCTCTAACCTTATATGCTCCTATGATTTAGCAGACACTTTCTGACTTTTACTGCATTATTGGAGTGTGTAAGGTATGTTGTAAAAGGAATTTCCAAGAAGCGATTGTATACCTTCTGATGCAGGTCAATGTTTAGATGATCATTACTGATTACCAATACTGCTCTGTGGTCTGTGCCATAATTATTTTGTTTTATACTTGCCTGACCTAATAGTAAGCAAACAATTTCCAGTCAACCAGATGGCTTCCACTCTATTCATAAGCCTTCTGCATAGAAGGCATAGCGGGCGGTCAAATAAACAAATAATATAACTGACCTGTTCCTCTCAATCAGCAAGGTCAAAAATGTTTCCTGATCTTGGCTACATTAAAAGAATGTCTATATCAAATTGACATGGGTTTTTTCTAATTGTTCAAATAATTTTGAACTATACTGAAGAAGGAGAATGTTTGCCAGGTTTCTTAAGACTAGCAAAGCCAGTAAAAAATAGCTGAAAAGACTTCACTAATTTGACCATCAGTTAGATATAAGTACTCATGTAGCAAGCGTTTTTTCCTTCTGATTTTCAGAGGCATAGATGAATATTATTCTGTAAAGCCTTTCGGTAAATGGGATTGCGTCTGTGAAAGCTTAAAACCAGCTATTTTAGAAAAATAGAGCAAAAGCTATATTAAATAGCTTTGTGGCGCCTGCGTGGTTCACTTACGGAAACCGCCGCAGCTGCCGTGAAAGTCACACTAACGTACTGTATAATTAAAAGACAACTATTGCCCCAATAGACAGAGCACATTCACATACAACAAGCTGTGTCTCACTTCTCCCTTTGGTGTGACTGCTGGGTAATTTATGAAATTAACCTGTGGGTACTAGGGGTCATCTGCAGAACAAAAAGAGAACCAGAACGCCACTCAGGAGAACCACTACAGTTTATTCAGACACAAGCAATCCGACATTTTGGGGGATGTATCCACCCTTCCTCTGGGATCTAGAGGTCAGCACCCATAGTCCATCTTAGCAAGTGTCGTGGTACATGCACATACTCTGTAGTGCTCAACAGATCAAAACAAGGAAGTTGCTTCCTAGAGGCTGACAACAATGGATGGATGTAAAAAAACAGAATGTTAACAATTCATAAAAATTAAAAGTAAGTTGTGGAATCCTTTAACAGATGCGCCAGTACTGCATAAGCTATTACTTACACAAACTAGAGAATAATCTTAAAATGTATAGGTGTTCTAGGGAGAAAAACTTTCATAATAGGACTAAAAAAGTCCTAGTTTAGTTCTCCTTTTAATAGGTTAGAGCATCTTTAAAGGGCATGTCCACCCCCAAAACTATAATCCCCCCCAGTAATGGCCCCATCATGTAGTGTAATAAAATCCTTACCTCACATCCCAGCTCCATATGGTTCTCCTGTAGTCCCCCCCCCCAAAGTCCCAAAAACTGCCCACCAGGAGGATAGCATAGGATATAGGACTCCTATCTGGCCTCCGGGAGAAGCTTGGCATGCATACTGCAGCCCTTCTCCCCCTCCCTCTCCCTCCCGATTAGGATTCCCTCCCCCTACCATAAAACCCTTTAGGTATATCATTCCCCCTGTCCCCTCAGCCCCAACCGCTATATTTGTTATTTTAGAAAGTGCCCCAAACTTTACTTACTTTCCCTCTTTCCTCCGCCGCACTGAACTCCTGGCAACCGTGTCCGTGATTGGCTGCCGCTCAGCCAATCACAGACGCGACTGCCGGTCCCGCCCCTCTGCTTGCATTTTCTCGCAAGCAGAGGGCCTGGCAGTGCAGCGGAGGAAAGAGGGAAGGTAAGTAAAGTTTGGGGCACTTTCTAAGATAACAAATATAGCGGTTGGGGCTGAATGATATATCAAAAATAAAATTTAAGGGTGGACATACCCTTTAAGACAGGATTTTTGCCCATTAACTGTGGGTAAATGAGACTGTGCCTTGCTTCAGGAATCATTGCCCTTACTTGTTCCAGGATCACATCCATTCCTTTCATTAAGTTATATAAATTTGACTTCTTCCAAGATGCAAGATCTCTGTCACATCATCTAGAAGGTGCAGCATTTCCTTAAAATCCACCATGGCTATTACTCTGATTTATCTCCTCCCTTTAGTTCTCCTTTAACATGTGTAGTATTTCATTACTTTCTAAACTGTCTTTCATTAAATATTAAACCAAATCTCTGTTCTTTTTTTGCATTAGACTACTCAGAGCTTCCGTTCTTTCACTTGCATGCAAAATGGAAGACCCAGATGCCCTAAGTAATGCATCCAGTTTATTTAAGGATTGGTTGGGTGGAAAAAGGTAAATATCCTTAATATAAAGTTTCATTTTTAGGTTATGCTTTTAATGTGAATTAATTGTTCTAAAATAAATGATCCAGGCTTACTTCGATGAAATTGTTATAGTATTTTAATTATACAGTGCTTAGAATGTGTAGAATTGTACACTTTTTTCTCCCCTGTAATCAAATTATGTTGAGTTTAATTTTACAGAATCTGGACTTTGTGGATCATAATAAATGTATTTAATGGATAGCTGTGGTCTTCGGTCAAGTTAAGGTTAAATTAAAGCCTCCAGTCTTTCCTTTAAAATCAACCCTAGATTACATCAATGGCTGCAGCCTGTGAGAATATTTAATGCGGATTATATTCAAACTTGCTGCTTCCAGTAGCTGACATCACCTGACCCACTGCTCCACCATTTTCACTGGGGTCAGTGCATGCCCACTTAAGACAATGCTGCGAAAGACAGTAAGTGTATGTAAGGAAAGTAGTTTTGTAAAGTTCACATGGAGAAGTGGGTGTTGGAAGGGTCCTAGACAGTTGTTTCCAACAGATTTTCCATTTTAGGGGAAGAAGTAGAGAAGGATAGCTCAGAAGTATTATACATGGAGTGGGCTTATCCCTTGAGCACCCAGGGGACCACCCTCTGTAATATAAGGGAGAAAGATCTTAGTACCAGGTAACATATATGAAGTGGGCTAATCCCTTGAGCGCCCAGGGGACCACCATCACTAATATAATGGAAAAAGATCTTAGGGTCAGGTAACATATATGGAGTGGGCTAATCCCTTGAGTGCCCAGAGTACCGCAATCTCTAATGTAGGGGATCAATTATTCGAAAGGTGGGTAGGGTTATTTGCCACAAGACCCTACATACCTTACAGTGTCTTGCCTGTCTGGTAATAGAGTTTGACATGTGGTGATCGTGTAGACAAATTATTGGTTTAGGGCCTCCAGGGTAGTCTTTTCAGAAATATTACATCAGCCACGTTCTTCGCTAGGGAGGAAACAGGAGCTTGGGAGTTTTAATGCATGACTAAGAGATGGTGTAAGGTGATAGGGTTAGGATTTTTTGGGGCTACGGGCTCTTTAGTAGGGATGGGTTGCACCTTAATTGTGATGGTGCCGCTGTTTTGGGGGAGAAGATGGCTGGAGTACTGGAGGAGATGTAAGACTAGATATGGTGTGGGGGGGGATTTGGAAAACACTGGGGCATATAGAGAGGTAAATTGGGGCTAATAAGATAAAGGAGGTAGGAGAGGGGGGATAGAGAGGCATGTATGTCAAAATGTGAAAATAATTTAAATGATAATCTAAAATGCATGTTTACAAATGCAAGAAGTCTGGCTGGAAAAATTGGGGAACTAGAACTAATAGGTTTAAAAGAAAATATGATGTGATTGTGAAAAAACATTGCTAAATTCTTTATAAGGCACTGGAAATGCCTCATTTGGAATGTGCAGTGCAATTTTGGAATCCCATGAATAAAAAGGGAATCTTAGAAAAAGAAGGAGTTTAGAGAAGGGCAACTAAAATAATAAGGGGCTGTTTACATTTTAGAAGCAGCGATTGCATTGGGATAGGACTTAATTCAAACATATTAATAGGCTATATAATAAACTCTCTGATGCATTGTTCAACAATAGGTAAATTCACAGGACTCCCTTTAAGATTAGAAGAAAAGAAATTTCATCTTTAGGTTAGGAAAAGTTTGTTTACAGTGACAATGGTAAAACTGTGGAACCTTCTACCAGCAGAGGTCATCATTAAAGAGGGGACTGCATAAGTTTCTAAAATTCAAAAATATTAATAATTACTGGTATTAATTCTAGATCATCTGGATCTACTGTTAGGTAGGGTTAATGAGTAGGCTCTAAAGGTTGGACTAGATTTACTTTATTCAACCTAAATTACTATGTTACTATGATGTTGTAAGCAATGTTTATCAAGATTTCAGGATATTTCAGTTTTTTTAAACAAAAGTTACACAGTGAAGGAAGATAGCATAATCAACAAAAAGGAAGATTTTTACAGAATCCATATTTGTAATCCTTCATGGTCTGGTCACACACATACTGGTAAACATCTTTTATACTTTTGTTGCAATCAGTTATTCATGGCATCATTATTAATTTCTGAATCAGGTGCAGCCACAGGGATATTTTTCAGATGGATTAAGTAATCCTGTAACCAATCGGGAGGGCCCATGATGCAAGGATCACCTTTTTTGGTTGAGATCACTTAATTTGATCCATAAAATAGCCAAATAAAATAAAAAAAAATAAAATCTAAATAAAAACATATCAAAAGGAATTATTAAAGTTAAAGGGCATCTATAGTGGGAAAATGTATTTTTTTTTGTTTCTTACCTGCTCTTCTGGTCCGACGTTGGACTGCTGGGGCACGCTCCTGGACTGGTGATGCGAACAGCGCGGTGACGTCACACATTAGCGCCGCCCTGCGCAAAAGTTTAAATAAGTCCTCCTCCCTTCCGCGGACGACCGATTGTCACTTGTTTTTGGCATCTGTGGGCTCTCAGGTTTCTCAGCCCTCCTAAACTTTCCTGTCTCCAGGTTTGTTCCAGTTACAACCTCCATTGTTCCAGTTACCTAGTCCTACATTGTTCCAGTTACAGCCTCCATTGTTCCAGGTACCTATTCCTGCAGTGTTCCAATTTCAGCCTCCATTGTTCCAGTTACCCATTCCTGCATTGTTACAGTTCTGCCTCACCATTGTTCCAGTTACCTATTCCTGCATTGTTACAGTTCTGCCTCACCATTGTTCCAGTTACCTATTCCACTCCTGCATTGTTACAGTTCAGCTCTCCATTGTTCCAGTCACAGCTCCTGCATTGTTAAAGTCCTGCCTCACCATTGTTCCAGTTACAACTCCTGCATTGTTCCAGTTACAGCTTCATCATTGTTCCAGTTACTACTTCAGTATTGCTCCAATATTCACCTCAGTTTTATTCCTGTATCCAACTCCTGCATTGTGTCCATTCCTGTACAGTCTCCTGGACTCATACTTCCTCCTACATCCGACTAAAATAATCAGTCTCCCAGGTACCTCCCCTCCAGCAGTACTGGGAAACCATTACACTATATGTTCTATAATTTCCCCCCAACCCCCAGAGTACCTTTATTTTCTTCAGTTTCCTCCTCTGTCCTGAGATATATAAGTTAAAATATGTGAAGATTTCAATACACCACTCCTGCTTGAGCTGTCAATCAAATCCCCTAATAGCATGCCGGTGTAGTGTGTAGGCTTACACAAGTTTTACAGCAAGTCTCCCAATAACTCCTTCCTGCTCACTAGAATGCTTGGCAAATACTGGGTTACAAACAGAAGTAAAGAGAAGTAGAAGTACCCCTCCTCCCCAAGTTTTCACCAATTTATTGCCTGTCAAAGGGAGATCGGGCTGCAGTGATAAGGCAGGACTCGGGTCTCTCGGGTCTCTCCTAACTCAACCAGAACAACAGAGATACTTGCTTTCTACAGGCTTACATACTGAGGGTTTTTTATTTTATTTACAAAGGTTAGAGTGATGTGTCATGTGTAAAAGGATTAATGTGCATGAGCGCTTGTTTTACAGGCTTAATTTACAGCTACTTGAACGGGGGAATGACTGGGGAGGGGGAGTGGGGAGCTCTGCAGTAAATTAGACTGTGAGCAAACACAGAGCCGCAGAGGAAGGTAAGAATAAGGCAGAACACAATAACCTTTTTTTGTCTGGATTGGAGCGATGTATCAATTTCACTATAGATGCCCTTTAAAAAGCATGTACCCCCCTAAAATGAGTATCCAGCATGAAATCCCCCCAAACTCAGACTTCGCTAGGTTAAAATGTGTCAAATCACATACTTAGCTTTTTAATCAACAAAAAAATCTGGGTTAAGTTTCCTATGTTTTTTTTACACTTTGAAACTATAATGGCATTTTATAAACTGCTTTCTAACCACAGCTACACTAAGAAAAGTCAATATACTTTTTGAAAGTGTGTATTATTTCAGCTGCTCTCTGTTCTTGATTTTTTATAATGCAGTCAACAAATTTCTCAATATCTATGTTATTGTTTATATTTGTAACAGCATTCCAGTAAACCTCAGACAGCTGGTGTATCGCTACGGGATGAAATATTCAGGAAATGAGTCTTCGTGGGATGCCATGTTTCAGAAATACCTTAATACTAACTTAGCACAGGAGAAAGAAAAACTCCTGCAAGGACTTGCTTCTGTCAACAATATCCAGCTTTTAGACAGGTGCACATAACTTAAGCAATTACTTATTTTTCTGTGTTTTTATGTAGGTGATTATATGTAAGCAAAGGGGTGGACATTTATCTGTTTTAATTTAGGGGACTGTCAGACAACTCTAGAATCCAGTCCAGCCTTTGTAGGTAGCCAGTTCCATAGACATCAGTGGAAAACCATGAAAAAAGCTAGTTATCATGTGTAAAATGAAGGTGCATCGTCTATCTTGCTCCTGGCATTTGTCCATCCCTTTAAAGGAATATCTTATTAACAGAAACAAATAGACATTTGAGGGACTCAAAACATGTGCACAAAAACGAAAGGCTCGTACACATGCTCGATTTTCGAGCGAGGCACAACCCCCCGACGGCAGAGCGGTACACCCGATGAACGGCCGCTTTGGCCGAGAATCGTCCGTGTGTATGCGCTCGGTTAGGGGTCGTTTGCAGACCCACCAGGCGGATCAATGAACAACCCCCAACCAATCGCATACATACATACAAGCGTTAACAGTTTTTGGCCCGTCCCCTAGTCTACACTCTCCTTCATTAACATATTCTCACCCTTGTCAGAGCTTGGATTAGTATCAGGGAAGTGACTGTGGGAGAATGTCAGTCAATGCATTAGTATAGTGTCCCTTTAATTAATTATCATTCAATTAAGATCAGGGTTTCTCCTGGGGGCACACTTGGTGCCATGAGAAAGCCAGATTTTGGTTTAGATCTCTTTACTCTTCACTTTTAATGGTAGAGTGGTGGGTTAGGGTGGGTATAGTTTTAAAAATAGGTGTGCCACTACAGAAATTTGAATTCCCAAGTGTGCCACAGCATGAGAAAGGTTGAGAACCACTAGTTTAAATAGCCAACACAACTAACAGAACAGATACCTAATGTTTATAAAATTGCCTTGCATTTCATTTGTGATCAGCATAAAACAGAAATAATATAATATGGATAAATATGTATGGTAAACAAACAAAATTACTGTTATTGTTGTAAAATACTTTGTCCTTACTGAGCATCATCTAGTTACTAATGAAGGCTCCTTTGCACTGTGTACATAGCTGTGATTTAAAATAGACTAAAAACAGTCTCTATAATTCCATTTTGCCAGTTTGTTTTTCAGTATTAGTTTTGCTTTTAGACACTTTGTCATTTTGACTTACATTGCTATGCATTCCCTAGTGACGTGATGGATTTCTCTGACACTGTGTCTTGTAGATCTTTCTATTAATACCTTTGCACTGATGATATTTAATTATAAGTATTCCTGATTCCTTATAGCTTAGTTGTTCATTTTCCTGTCTTTCTGGGACTATTCTCAAATGTTTAGTCCCTTTAGTTTTTTGCTAATGTAACTGCTTTTCATATACAGGATTTATTTACAGACATTTGGATACTTTTGTTAACAATGCTTTGTTCGTTCAACTATTTCTTTAGGGAATTAGACCCTGGGTTACCAGGGTGATTTGTATTGAAATCATGTTTTTGATCACCGTAGCAGCATCACCAGGGATCATAAAACCTCACTCACTCGGACTTAGTTGGGCCTAAGGCTGGGTACACACCAGCCAATATTTTCAGCCGACCGACCAATTCCCAGCACTTGGCTGGTGTTGGGCGGGTGGCCACGACCAACATCGATCGTTCGTTCGGGCAAATCGGGCGAACGAACGATGGGATGTGTCGGTAAATTCTGATTGATCGTGCGGTTCCCTATGGGGCCGCACGTTCGATCCCTCGCAAATTCGTCCGTGGATGAATTTGCCGCAACCGATGGACACTTGTCCCGGCTGAGCGTTCGCTCGTAGCGAGCGCTCGGTTGGGGCGAAAAGTCCATACATGTGTACCCAGCCTGATAGATCTTAAAAAGCCCCACCACTTTCAACTTTTGCATTTTTGGTTTCTGAATGAGAAACCTGGACAGGGTGAGACCAATAGGCTTAACTTAATTCTGCTCAACATTAATTTGATCTCATTATAGGAAGTAATTAAAGGGCATGTTCACCCCTTCCCCAGACTAGTTAGGGGTATTTTAGTAAGGAAAAGGAAGAGGTGGTGAAAGGTGTATAATTCCTCTTTTCAGTCACCCATACATGTAGAGATACTGTTCAATACTGTATGATATTTATCTTACAATAATTGTATAGAAAGTTGTGAGTATTGATCAGACCTTTCTTTTATGAGAAAACCCTCCTTTGATCTTAATAATTAATGCTTTTAATATTATAATGACTATGTAAAACCTATGCTCATTTCTGACATAGTATATTTCTTTATCTAGGTACCTGAAATTAATTAATGACACAAATCTTATCAAAAGTCAAGATGCATTGAATGTAATTTATTATATATCTGCTAACAGCCAATATGGAAAACAAATGGCTTGGGACTGGGTCCGAATTAACTGGGAATATTTAGTAAACAGGTATGTCTTTTATAGCCATATGCCTTTTTGGTACCAAATCTAGAATATATATTTAGGGCTATGCAACACCAGCGCAATTTCTCATGCGCTAACCATCACAGCTCAGCGCAAGTTAATGTGGGTGGCCACATTGCAATGCTATCAATGCCTTTTCATATCGCATGTGATCACCATTTTTTTGCCAATTGCATTTGCTCAGATAGCGCACTATTGTGAACAAAACGATAACGTGCCGATGCACTCTCTTTACACGCGCGTTGTCGTCCATTATAGTGTGGTCTCAACCTAAAAGTCCAGACATGTCTTTTATGTTCACGTACATATTTTCTTTTAAAGGATAAGTGCACTGTAAAATCAAGTTATGTTCATTTGGAAGCTGCAGCTTTAAAAATACCGTTGCCATATTTTGTTTTACCTATGTCCCTCCAGAGCCTAGCTTTGTGCCTTGGAAGTTGCTGACATCTTGTTACTGGTTTGCTGAATGTTAAGCTCCGCCCCTGTGAGATCTCCTCTGCTTTCTCCTGCTTGAGCCTCAAACAGTAATGCTTGTGAGTTCCGTGCACACGCACGTGCACAGAACTCACAGGCATTACTGTTTGAAGCTCAAGCAGGAGAGTGCACGGAACTCACAGGCATTACTGTTTGAGGCTGAAGCAGGAGAGTGCACGGAACTCACAGGCATTACTGTTTGAGGCTCAAGCAGGAGAGTGCATGGAACTCACAGGCATTACTGTTTGAGGCTCAAGCAGGAGAGTGCACGGAACTCACAGGCATTACTGTTTGAGGCTCAAGCAGGAGAGTGCACGGAACTCACAGGCATTACTGTTTGAGGCTCAAGCAGGAGAGTGCACAGAACTCACAAGCATTACTGTTTGAGGCTCAAGCAGGAGAGTGCACGGAACTCACAGGCATTACTGTTTGAGGCTCAAGCAGGAGAAAGCAGAGGAAATCTCAGAGGGGCGGAGCTTAACATTCAGCAAACCAGTAACAAGATGTCAGCAACTTCCAAGGCACAAAGCTAGGCTCTGGAGGGGCATAGGTAAAAAAAAATATTGCAACGGTATTTTTAAAGCTGCAGCTTCTAAATGAACATAACTTGATTTTACAGTGCACTTATCCTTTAAGTACAGTAGCAATAAGGTATACTTTTGTAGTATTCCACATAACCATCCTCCCTTAAAAAACTGGAAGTAGAAAATGTATTTATTTTGTTGCTGTAGTTTAACCGTGTTATAGGTGTATATGTTTGTTTCTTCTACTGTTAATTGTAATCCACAACATGAGAGTAACAAAGCAGAGTGTGGGCAGAGGAACATACTACTAAAGTCAATAGAAGTGATTTTGACTTAAAATGATGCGCACTATTAGGGATATGTAAAAATGGGTGCTATCGGTTAAATCCATAATAAACCCATGCTACTTGACGTGATATTAGGTTAGTGTGGGTGTTAAAGTGGTTTTGTGAGGCCTACGTGGTTTCCTGTATTTTTTTCTAACTGCTTCCAACACCTGATGCAAAACCCTTAGCATTGAATTTTGCACTACTGTGTAATGTGAATTTCATCTCCTTTTATAAAGGAGGGATAAAAAACACTACTTACCTGACCTAATGCAATGTTGTGCTATAATTACTGCATCATGGGAGCAGGGTAACTAAAATAGCGTGTTTGGGTAGTCTGCAAGACTACACTTACACTCTCACTACAAAACTACACTTACACATTCAGTCAGATGTTAAATAGATTATATCACAAAAAGTGACATTAAATTAGCAACAAGAGCTGCAATTTTCTTGTTAACCCCTTTTGTTCTCACAAACCGACCTTACAAACCTTACTTCTCTCCCTAGCATTTCAGAACTGAGATACTTATATATCTCCAATAGAAAAAAACAGGGTGTCCGGTTGTATTCACAGGGGTAATCCCAATTTATTGGTGCAGAAATACATAAACACACAATGTTTTGGCTGTTAGGCCTTTTACAAGTGATAAAGGCCTAACAGCCGAAACATTGTATGTGCCCTCAAACGTGGGATCCAAATTTTCACATTTTAAGGGCTAATACCTATAATAAATGTATGCAAATAGAATTAGAAGCTGGAAAATGGCATGAGGAACACGAACCAATGTCTTACTTGTTTGTTAAATATAATTTATGAAATACAGAATGCAGAATTGAAGTGGAAGAAACCTGCTTTTTGACATTAAAATTTGCAGTGAAAATGAAACTTTTGCTGCAGTACCAACTTCATTGTGAAGCTACATCTATCTCTATCTTAAAGGGAGCGGTCCCGAAATACATCAGATGATGCTAGCTTGCTTGCCATGTTTTTAATATTTAGTTCCTATTAAAGTTTATTGAAGATGCAAAGAAGTGCTACCTGTTCTCTCTTTTGTTATGTAACTAGCGATGCCGAGACTGCATGGATGCGCACCCGATACGCTGTCCTCCATCTTTCTACTTCCCTCTCCCTGTACCCTGCTGAACTGGAGCAACCTTTCTTTCTGCTTTTTATCTCTAATTGGACCTATTTATTAGTGATAGTGAGGAAATGAGTGTGAGAATCTGATTGACACAGTGGTGCCCTGTCCATGAGGCAAGTTGAAAAAATTGTTCAGGGCACTGGCTACCCCTACAAAGGAGGTCTATGCTTGTGCCGCCCCTTAGTCCATAAAGAGCAATGGCAAGGGGGCAGCAACAGAGACATTTTGTTTTAGTTGCGGGTCCCCCTTAAAAGGCATGTACAGGAAAAAAAACTTTTAAATAAATACAGAGTGCCCCCCAAACCCTAGTTTTCAGGGTAGGGGACCTACCTAACCCGGTTATTTGCCTCCTGTGCGCCGTCCACCCTGCTCTTGTTTTGAGCAAAAGCTCTACTTCCTGGTCACAGCTGTCAGGTAATTGGGAGTGACCCACGTTGCGCCTTAACAGACAACCGCGACCAGGAAAAAGCAACAGAGGGCAGAGGAGGAACGGCGAGGGGCCGGGTTAGGTAAGTTGCTTCAGAGGCATCTTTGCCATTTCTGAATAATGCAAAACTGGGGTTTGGGGGGGAGATCTGCATTTCTATAAAGTTTATTTTGCCTGGACATGCCCTTTGCCAAGAGCAAGTCATTGGCACAAAGTGTCCAGTTAAGTAAATTGTAAAAGGAGAACATCCACATGAGAGGAGAAACGCATAAACTGCTAATAAAAAAAAAAAACATGTTACTTTCCATTAAATTAGATTTATGATTATGACATTTATAGGAAGATGTAATTAGGTAATTTCTTGGGGAGTTAAACCCACGCTTCTCAATGTAATATGGTGTAAGCATGGGGTTAACTCTACTGTTTCGTGGCCTGCGACAATTTCCCTTAACGATGCTAGCGCCCAATGTAAAATAAAAAACAATCTTTTTGTGCTACACAGTGTGAAAACAAACATTGTTTCAAACCCGGCATTGCCTTTTGCGCTCCTTTCCTGCCTCGTTCCAGCGCTGAGTACTGCATTGCGAGAACCCGGAAGGAAGAGGAGCGTGGACAGTAAGTATTACATCTCCCCCTCAGTGTTACTCATTTACCAAATTTTTATTAAAGGAAGGATGGAAAGCTTGTGGTTGGGGCAGAAATGAAACTGTAAAAATATAAAAGCGAATTAAGGAGATTCAGTATCACTAACAGCAACACCTTACCTTTCCACAATCCCGCAACGCAATAAGCGATTACATCCGGGATTGCATTGTGAGATTGAAAAATCTCCCGTTTGTGCTCCGGTGATGCCCCATACAATGTTCTATTAATTTTCACACTACAAGGTAACACAAAACTTAACCAGTGGGGATTTGTATCGGGAGTGCTGTGCTATTTCCAAAAACATCTAAAAATTGCGCAGTGCTCCAAAATAAGTGTAAAACCTTAACTGATATTACATTGGTTAGTGTGGGGTTTGCACTTATTTTTAACCATACTGAATTTTCCTGATTGAGCCTTAACAGAAGGAAATCACAGATAGAGAATTTGTAGCCAAAATGAACAATAACCTCATTAAACTGGTTTCAATGAAACTAGTGGATGCAGGTTTGTTTTTGTGTCTTGGTCCACAATGTCTAAATAAAACGTGTTGAACTGTTTTGTGGGTCCCATGTCTGTTGGTAAAAAGTGACAGGAGGGTGTCTCCTGCTGAACTATAATTCTTTATACTGTAGAACTGTATATTTGCACCTCCTTGATATTTGTTTCATTTTATTGTTCACTAGGTATACTATAAATGATAGGAACCTTGGTCGTATTGTCACTCGCATATCGGTTTCATTTAATACACCTACTCAGCTTTGGCAGGTAAGAAAAATTTGTAAAATATGTAAACAAGATAATCATAACATTGTTAACAGATAATAGGATATTACTCTATTGTACCATTTATTATACATAATAAATAATAGTATATGGTTATTTATTATAGTATATATATAATTCACTTAGATCACACTCCACTATACTTCTATACAGCTTGCTCAGGTGCTGCCTCCCATAGCATCAAGATAAATCTTCATATAGGCGTACATTAAACAGCACACTGATAAGAAAGCATCTCCTTTAATCAGCATATTGAAATATACAGTGATCAAACAGAGTTTTTAGATGGATACTTTTATTAACCTCAAATATGCGGCTGTTTGGTACAGAATATTACGCTGTTTCCAGAGGGGGCAATTCAAGGGCATAATCTTTATGCTTATAGACAGTTTATCTGCTGATCCTGGGAATCTCAGTACAAATGGCCATTCA
This sequence comes from Hymenochirus boettgeri, assembly GCA_019447015.1. NCBI lineage: Eukaryota > Metazoa > Chordata > Amphibia > Anura > Pipidae > Hymenochirus > Hymenochirus boettgeri. Next base: position 124,024,292 of record CM033469.1, read on the forward strand.
GAAACTTTTATAGCATGAGAAGAGTGTACAAGAAATTGTTGTCAAACTTAGGGAATAACTATTCTAACTACTCGTGTACTCTGCTGCCAGTAATTGTTCCTGTACTGCTTAATCAATTGCAGGAATGCATTCCACTGTCACTTTAGCAGTACCACTACCCAACCCCCACATTTTTTCAGCAGGAGCAAACAATCATGTGAACAACAGAGGTGTTGGGACTGCTTTTTCCATAGGCATTTACTGGCATATTTTGGGATTTTCTAAGAATATTTTAAGATTCCTTTGTGTGATTACCAAGATAAAGATAAAATAATTTCTGGGGATACTCAGGGTTATTTAATAAGAGTTCTTATCATTAAAAATGGTGCTAATTTTGCCCCAACCAATCAGATGTTAACTTTCAATTGGAAGCTAACATCTGATTGGTTGGGGCAAAATTATCACCATTTTTAACGATAAGAACTTTTATTGAATCTCCCTGACTATATTTAAAACTAGCACAGTGAATTGGCCTAAATAAGACAAATGTATAAATTCAAACACAGATAAAGCTGTAAAATACAAGTAATACATTAAGCAAAGCAAAGGCTTGTGTGAAATGTAAGTTATAGTAGAGCAACTGCTTAATCAAATGCATGAAGATGTAGTTGCTACCTTTCAGTTAGGCATGACCAGTAGTGCATGTGCCCAGTTTGACTGCACAGTTTGCATGCCCCTAAGGCCAGACCTGCTGTCTTTACCCCATTTATAGTTTTATACAGGTATACACACCATGCTAAATCACGTGATATGTTAAGTAATGTGATCCAAGGTTCATTTTAAAGGTAAGATGGTAATTTTTTATTTAACTCTGATTTCTAAATGACTTTATTAGACTTAAATTACCCTTAGTTTATATAGCAAGGGAGGAAAATGTTATTCTCCCTCTGTACAAAGCATTAGTAAGGCCTCATTTGGAATATGCAGTGCAGTTTTGGAATCCTGTGTACAAAAAAGACATCTTGAAAATGGAAAGAGTTCAGACAGGGCAACAATTAATAAGGGGATTGGGGGAGCTTGAATATGAAGAGAGACTGGATAAGTTACAAGTATGTACGCTACAGAAAAAGCACTTGCGTGGGGATAGGATTACCACCAAGTCATTGATGGGTCATACAATAAAATCTGGGGCATTGTTCGCCAATAGAACATGTTAGACGATACATGGACATCCCTTAAGACTGGAAGAAAATACGTTTTTTTTTGCCTTCCTCTGGATCAACAGTTAGGCAGGAAATGTGGGTATTGCTAGATTGGTTGGATGGACGTATACAATACTATACTATGGCAGTTTTTCTGTTTGTTTTCCATAACCCCCTTTAATAATTTAAAATGTTTTTAAAAATAAAATCTAATCATTGGCACCGTAAAAGAAATCATCTTACTTGACAATTTGCTATTTATGAGCAAAACAATTGATCCTAAATTTGGCAGATAAAATTACATTTAATTCACATTTATTTTATGTTTTTATTTGTATCAGATGGAAAATTTCTTTGAGAAATATCCCAATGCTGGAGCAGGGGAAACCCCAAGAAAACAAGCCCTCGAAAACGTGAGGAATAACATTGACTGGGTCGCAGCAAATAAAGAAGGAATCAAATCTTGGTTGAATGGTCTATAAACCTGAGGAAAGAAACTTAACAGCCAATACCAAAAATAAAAAAAATCTTACCTTGAAACAGTGCCTGATCATTGTTTTCATTGGTGGACATCCAATGAGAATAGTTATAGTTTACTATAGGATAAAAAAAGTTTCCTGTTTAAAATTAATCTTACGTTTTAAAAAACGTAATTTTACATTCTAGTTCCATTTTTAACATCCAGCCTATTTAACATTCAGTTCATTTAAAAGAAAATTCACAAAGCAAGAAGCACCCACCAATATATAGAAACTCACTATGATCACTTTAATGCAGCTGCAAGCTTTGTTGTAAATATCTGTAAATATTACAAATGTGATACAGTACATAAGTAATTTATAATTATGCATTTAATTGAAGTTTTAAATGATTAAAAAAATGCTCCTTGTCTTAAGTTTCTTGTTCTAATCATTCTAAGGATGGAAAGTTAACTTTTATGAACAATACACCATTTCAGTTACCCCATCATGCTATGTAATGTGTGCCTCTTAGGGCATGGAAACTATAGGAAAGCCTTATGGCATTTTTACATGATGAGTGAGAGAGAGATAGATAAATAGATAGATGGATAGATAGATAGATAGACGGGCGGACAGGCAGACAGAGGGATATATAGATAGATGTTCACCATGTAAAGCTGGGTACACGCCATCCAATATTTCAGGCTGACTGACCTACATTTCAGTGTATCAGTTTATCGGTCCGAAATATTGGATATCCATTTGTCCAAATCAGACAAATGGGCCGGAAAATCACTACTTTTTCCACGAACGACAGTCCTTCTTCCTTGTAACAAGTGTCAAACAGTTGGTGGGGATGAAAGATTCCAACATGTGTACCCAGCCTTAGGGTGACATTTAAAATATTTCTCTTGCATTTTCATGGCTAACACATGTAAAGGAAAGAAAGGAAAATGTCTAAAAGAATGCAGACATAGGACCATATTTATAAAGGTGCAGCATCGCTATATGTACTACCGCATGGTATTGTACATCTGAGTGATGGTAAATGTACGGCCGCACCAGTATCAATAACCCAGTTTTCCTAACCTATAATAAATCTGGATTGTCATTTTTATCAAAATAAATTCAGAGGAATGTCCTGCTAAAATAAAAATCTGGGTCTAGCTAATGTAATCTCCATCCACTGGATAATCTATCCCAAGGTTTCTCAAAGGCTGTGCCGGGACACACAGGTTTGACTTCAAAGAGCCAGAGGTGTGACTCAAAATTTTGATAGTGGAAACATTTTCACCAGTACATTTTTACATTAAATCATTTTATGATACAAATAGTCAATGTAGTGCAACATTACACTATATTTATTAGAATATAATACACTGTAAAGTGCATAACATATGGGTAATTACAACATTCAGAACCCTCGAGAAAATTGGCATTGCCAAGTGCGCCATGGTCCAAAAACATTTGAGAACCACTGACCTGATGTTATGCATTGTGAGTACGATTACACCTCACAAAGTGATTTAAATAAACTTGGTGATTGGGCTACAAAGTGGCAAATGAAAGCCTCATACACGTACGATTGCACAAATGAAAGCCTCATACATGTACGATCGCACAAATGAAAGGCTCATACAATCATGTCGTGTATGGGCACTTTGTTGGATGAAATGGTCAGGGCTCATTGATGATCCAACTGGTGCCCTTACACGGCACGATTATCGTCCGAAAAGCCCGTGCATTCACATAGTCTGTCATGGGTCGCCCCCCGCGATCGCATGTGTGTATGCACCTTAAGTTTAAAGGGCATGTCCATTCCCAACACAAACGGAAGATACAGTATTAAAAAGATATAAAGTACATACAGAGTGCATACAATAGAAGGACGGTGGAAGCACTTGGGTTATGTACACACTATGCAATATTTCAGCCTGATCAACCGATATAAACAAGGATTTGGGAAAATTCAAGGATTTCAAAATGTTTCGAGGATTTTCGAATGTTCGGTAATCCTCTTACGGCCGAGGATTTCCGAACGGCCGAAAGTCCCACGGCCGGAATTAGAAGGACCATTGTGGCCCTTAAGGGCATGGCCACCTCTTATACAAAAACTTTCTGTAGTGTAGGGGACCCTCTCCCACCCCCAACCGCTATATTTGTGTGTAAAAAAACAAACCAATCTGTATTAACACAGCCTTGTTCCACCGGCGTTCAGACCCGGCGCTCTGCTTGCATAAAACTGCAAGAATGGGGCCGGACCAGCAGCTGCGTCCATGATTGGCTGAGAGGCAGCAAATCACAGACTCGGCTGACGGCAGTGTAGAATGCCAGGGGAACAAGGCTCAGTAAGCAGAGATAGGGTTAGTTTTTTTGCACACAAATATAGAAGTTGGGGGTGGGAGAGGGTCCCCTACACTACAGAAAAGGCATTTCACACGAGGGCACCAGGCAGCTAACATGGATCGGGAGGGAGGGGCATAAAGGGCTGCACTGAGCAAGCCAGAAACCTCTCAGAGGACACCTAAGAGGTGGAAACGTTTTTCCTCCCAGCCATGGTACAAGAGAACCATTTGGAGCAAAGAGGTAAGGTAAGGATTTTTACATACTGCAGAGTGGGGCTAGCAGTAGGATAAAATAAATTTAAAAAATTTGGGGGGTGGACATGCCCTTTAAGGGGTCCCGCAGCTCGAAATGGGACCCATCTCCTTGCCACTTATAACTGCCCTTGTGGCCCTTGGAAGGCCCGCAGCTCGAGCCCCACCTCCCTTGCAGCACTGACAAGTGCCTTTGTTGGGGGTCCTGCAGCTGGAAACCAGGACCCCCATTTCATCTACCCCAGATGTTTAAAAACTAAAACTACAACCCTAGGAATGGAACTAGGAATCAGTGTTGTAAATACCACCACCCCCCGGTAAGAACGCTCGCCACAACCTCAACAATCAACTGTTTTTAAACAGCTGATTGTGCATATGAAGGAAGACAGAAGTACGGGTCTTAAACAGGAAACATACGCATGATCAGCTATTTAAAGGCAGCTAATCGTGGACCTCAGGGAGGGGAGGGGGGTGGTGGGTCATAGGCTCGTTCTCCAATTTCGCTTGGCCCCTATAGTTACGCCCTTGCTAGGAATCACTGGGCCCCCCCAGCAAAATGATGATGGGGCCCCATCCGTGCTTCATCCACAGTGGTTTTCTGCAAGGAGGCTATATCTGTCAAAGGAAAAATAAGAGGATGGGCCCCCCTTGGCTCCCGGACCCCCCTGCGGTTATTCCCCCTTCTTTCCTGGTGGTTACACTCCTGCTACATCTTCTAGAATTCCTCAAAACTAAGGAATGCTGGGATTTGTAGTTTTTAAACATCCGGTGGGAGTTTTTTGACTGTTCACCATGGCCGCTCCCCCACTTCTCTTTGAACCAAAGATGCTGGGAGTTTACAAACATCTGGTGGACTGCAGGTTGTTAATACCTGATTTAAACAGATATACAAGTTCTAAATCTAGTAAAAAAGTACATTGCCCTCCAGAGTATTTTTAACAATTCTATATTGCACAAAACTGTAAAAAAAGAAAACTTTGATCAGGAGTGTACCATATATACTCGAGTATAGACCAACCTGAGTATAAACCGAGGTACCTATTTTTACCTTTAAAAAAAAGAGTGATTGAAGTGAGTATAAACCGAGGGTAGAAATTATGACCACTACTGCCTTCTGATTCTGTATTGTTTTGAGGCTTTAGTTGCCCTTTAAATGGACAGCAGAATTCCCATAGTCCCATACAGTAATAGCCATACTGTATTCCCATACAGCAGTAGTACAGTAATAGTCATTCTGTATTTAGCTATTACTGTAGGGGAATTCTTCTGTCCATTTAAAAGGCAACTAAAGCCTCAATCCTTGGCACTCCCGATGTTTGGAAACTACAACTCCCACCATGCTTTAGATGCTGGGAGTTGTAGTTTCCAAACATCTGCAGTGGCAAGGAATTGCCACTGCAGGGATTACTGCCTCTCCTTCCCCCCTTCGAGAGCCCCCCCGAGTAGTGCCTTCTCCTCCACAATCATTCATCGTGTTTCACTGCTTATGTGAGTGTTGCAGCTTTTTATACTTTGAAAGGAAAGTGTTTCCTAAACCAGGGTTCCTCAGAGGGTGTGGCAGGCCCAATGGTGTGCCTCAGAATTTTGGTTGTGGATATTTTTTTCACCAGTATAATTTACATTTTACAAGTCCAACATTAAGGGAAAGTCTCAGTATGCACGTTGTGTTGTGCTGTCTGTTTTGAGTGCGTTTAGGACAATGCATTTTGTCCATTAGCAGGTTAACAAACATGTTTTTTTCTGCGTGTGTTCGCATTTCCGGTCCGTTTGCATGTGTGCAGTTTTTGGAAAACCAATAGGAAGCCCTGGAGAAAATGCAAAAAAAACCCTGGCAAAAAATAGGTTTGTTCGCGTGTGTCCACGTTTTTTCCCGTTCCCATAGACTATTATTAAAGCCTGATTCTGACACACACGGACCAAAAGTCGTGCACGCATGAGGATAAAAAATGGACCAGATTGATTCGGAATGCAAATTATACAGCGGGAACTGATTCTCGCGATTTCCATCATATTTTAAATTACATTGTGATTTGCAAAACGCACGCAAAACAGAAAACGGTATGCTACGCACATAGTGGGACCCAACCCAAAGAACAGACGTGTGCCTCAGGAAAAAGATGCATTGCCAAACAAACATGGACATCATGGGAGATATCAAATAACACTTCCAACACACTGAAAAATCAATAAAAGCCAATTTGTGTTATCTATTTACCAAACTTCCACTGATAGTTTACAGTAAAAATGTTTTCATGAAGGAAATTAGACAGAACAAGAAAAAAAAATTTGCGTATAAACACAAGTGAATAATGGATGAAGATTCCTGGCGCCAGAAAACTGAATTTAAATGCAGGAGAAACATTGTTAAGCACTGCCACCAACTGGCCATAAAAATGACTAACATGCCGTGGTATTTGATGATGTAACAAGTACAACTAGTATTTTTAGGTATGATAAACTTCCCCAAAAGCTCAGAACAAAACTTTAACATCAGTATATTTTAAAGGTTTGCAGGGTTAAATATAATGATTTAAATTTTTCTAAGGCTCACTAACACTAAAGGTGTATTGTTTACTGGATCTTGTGATTTTATAAAAGGATGGCATTAGATGTTCAGAAATTTGAATGCAGTAGATCTGAATGTATATATACAAGATGAAGCTTTTACATTAATTGCCTTTCTCTTTGCATATCTGCAAAATTGCTACTATCAGACATCAATGGTTTAAAGAGGTTAGAGACATTGCAATGTGAGCAAAGAACTTGTCCGTAGTGGGGACACTTAAGTTGATGGGTTTTTTTTGATTGATCAGTGCATTCAATTCTTTAAAGGGAAGTTCACTTCTCAAATGAAAAATTGTATATTGGTAAATCACCCCCCAAAACTGCAATAGCTAGTCTAACATAAAACTCTGCTTGGTGTTCTGTTACCTATTTTTCTGCTTCCCCGTTCTTTTAGTTAGCAGCTGTCAGTCATAGATGTAACAGACATCACAGCCAATGACTGAATGTTATTCCTCTAGCTGCCTCCTCTGAGCATGTAAAAGCTTTTTTAAAAAAGGCTTGGAGAGCTTAGAGAGGGGGAAATTATCATTTTTGCTGCATACTGTAACAGATTGGCGGTACGTCTGTCAGATTTTAACTATTGTAGTTTTGGGTTTGGGTGGGCGCTTTACCTATATACATTTTTCATTTGAGGGGTGAACGATATCGATTGTATTAGCGATCGAATTTCAAACAGTCAGGCCGTAAAATTTCAGATGATTGTCCAATTATTTGATAGGTTAACAAGCATGGAAAATCAGGAAAATCTGCAAGATGCGTTATAATTTTCATTATGAACGCATCTTGCAGAGCCTGTCTGTCATGTTTCAAAGATCTTTACTGTGTGTACCCAGCTTTAATCAAGAAGCAGTTTTAAATGACATGCACAACCTTACCTTGATAACCTTGATGAATTAGGCTGGGTACACACAGTAAGATATTTATATGAATCACTGTTGGTCACGGCAAAAATAGCTACTGCCAACATGAGACAATCGTACATGATTTACCGGCATGTTCGATCACCCATTCCTCCGATCCAGACAAACAGGCGACCGACACAACTTACAAGTCATCAACCAACTAATACTCGTGAATATCGGTCAGTCGGCCTAAATAACCCTACTGTGTGTAGAAGTTGTTTAACAATGTGGTCACTAAATACCCATTGTGACTTATTAGTATTTGTTTATTACATGTCTGGCTCTTAAGGTTAGGTACACAAGGGCTATATGGTGATACCTGCAGCCATGTCTGGCTCTTAAAGTTAGGTACACAAGGGCTATATGATGATACCTGCAGCCATGTCTTGCTCTTAAGGTTAGGTTCACAAGGGCTATATGGTAATACCTGAAGCCATGTCTGGCTCTTAAGGTTAGGTACACAAGGGCTATATGGTGATAACTGCAGCCAAGTCTGGCTCTTAAGGTTAGGTACACAAGGGCTATATGGTGATACCTGAAGCCATGTCTGGCTCTTAAGGTTAGGTACACAAGGGCTATATGGTGATACCTGCAGCGTATTTATTTTAAATCTAAAATAACAGTCGTAAATATACAATAGCGTTCATAAAAGTATGTTCGCAATCATAAATTTGCAACTGTGATTGTATATTCATGATTGCCAATACAATACCGTTGCAGTATTTTGTTACGCATCATATTGCACGCACAAACGTTTGTAATCCTACGGTCACTGTCGTTCATTTACGGCTGTGATCACACTTTTATAATATCCCATGGCAAGTTTTTGATACCGCGGGTTTTAAAATATGCTCCTTAACGGTTGATTGTGACACATTCCAGGGTATTTATTGCTAACAGAGACTTGTACAGGTCATTATGAATTGAGAAAGCCAGTCAGATCACTGGCGAAATGTCTTTAAATCCAGTTGATCTATCTAAATACTACAGATATACTATGTATTTAAAGGGAAGTAGTGGCAGTCCTACTTTTAGAGTGCATATAGATACATGCATGTATTTTACTCCTCTCACCATAGTTTAATGTCTTTTCTTCCTCATTGATAAGTGCTACCAACACAATACTTTCTTTAGAGTATTTTTTGGTGGTTTGCTTGGGACATATTTAGTTGCCTGAAGTATCAGAAACCTGCTTTACACTTGTTAGCCTAAAAGTACGGCAGCAACCATAAATTTATGACAATTTACAGAACTAGAGTACCATAGTACCATAGGCGATAGTACAATTGCACAACCACAGTTGGTTAAAGGTATGATATCACAAAATTGCAATACTACACATTTATAAATATGCCCCTTTGTGTTTTTTTCGATAAGCTATTAAAAGACAGGTTTATCCTGAATTTCCCAGAAATCTAAATAAAGCTTTGACAGATACAAGTGTCATTGTTTTTACTTGCTTGTTCCTGAACAGAGTTGACTGTGATTTAACATACAACCTGAAAGACTAGGACTGAGCAATGTTGGAAAACCAACAATAGGGCATAACTGTCTAGTGTACAATCAGTCTCAATAAGCTTGTTAAAACTTTGATACCCTGCAGGCTAATCTGTCAGTCTTCTCACTGCCTTTCAAACAGGGTGATGATTTCACTTATAATAAAGGAAACCTATGAAAATGCATACTGCAGGCTTACCCAGGAAAAAGGATTTCCTCATGGAATGCATCTTTCATTCTGTATTAAAGCTGAGGTGTGGCGAACTGTTTAAAGTGTCTGAAAGCTAAGCATCTGCTCACTCCTCACCCATCTGAATGGGTGTGGGGAGTTATTTTTATGACATAAGGTAGAAAGGTGGGTTTAGGCTAAAAACAGACAAAATAATTTTGCCAGAAGGGAATTTTTCACATTTTTACCATGATCTCCTGATGCAAACCCTTAGAATCCATATTTAGGTCATGGTATTCAGACCTGAAGTTTAGTCGCTTAAAGACTTTTCGCTAGTCATCCAACTCGCTTTCTCCATTCAGAAAGGATCTTTTAACCATGTTCCAGGGTATTGCCTACAAATTTGTGTGCAATTTGAACAGAAAACTAAACTAAAAACAAAGTCAACAATATATTGGCTTGTATATAGAGGTGTATGGATTCAAGGGAGAACAATATTATTCTCCCTCTTAACAAAACATTATTAAGGCCACGTTTTGGAATATACGGAGTAATTTTGAACAAAACTGTGTACAAAAAGGACATCTTGCAAATGGAAAGGGTTCAAAGAAGCGCAACTAAATTAATAAGGGGACTGGGGGATCTTGAGTATGCTTGAAGAGACAAATTGGATAAGTTACAATTATGTACACTATAGAAAAGGTGCTTACATGGGGATATGATCACTGTGTAAATACATTAATGGGACATATGGTAAACTATATGAGGTATTGTTCAAGTTCATAAGGGTTTTCTTTACTGCGAGAACGGACGTATGTCTTTATTCAACCTCAAATACTATACTATACTATGCTATACTTTACTATACAATGCTATACTATACTATACAATGCTATACTATACTAAAATACAATCAATGTCAATGAGCCTGTTTTAATGCTTATAAATATACTTTTCCAATAATATCCCAGGATATTTTTTATTGCCATTCTAAATAGCACATAGCAGTAGGAAAAAAACAGTATTTGCAGGAAATTATAGTCCAAGAACAGCTAAAGAAACATGTAGAATACACTGAGCCATGGGGAAACTATACTTATTCCTAGTTCATTTTGGGTCCCACCAGGAAACATCAGACAAGGGTCTACCAGGAAACCCAAGGCCAGGGTCCCACCAGCAAACCAGGCCCACTTAATCATTTATTCCCCTTTTAAATCATTTCAGCGTTTGTCTCACTTCTACTGACTTCTTGTGTTTATTAACTTACCATTTCTTACTATTCCTTTTCCTCATCATGTAAATTTGAACAATTTTCTCTGTTTTCATGGATGGAAAAGCTGTAGGCCTATCTGGGGTTTTCCTGGTCTAGTCCCGTTGGCTAGTCCAACCCTGCGCCTAATTCCAAGTAGTAAGGACAGAACCTTGTCCTTCTGATAGAAATATAAAAGAAAAACACATGGAAGGCATGGAAATGTACAAGTGTATTTGAAAAAACCCTGTAAATTGCCAAAAAAGTATATTCTGCAAAAAAATAGGAAATACAATTTGTTTATCAAGTCAAATAGACACCCATGGATTTGTAAGAATTTTTGTTGATTTTGGAATTGCAATTGAACTTGCTGGTCATTTGCTATGTGGAAAATGCTCTCATCCTAATGTGCACATACCTTATTACATTAGCACACAAGATGTATTGTGCAAAGAAAGATTTGTATGCACTATGTAATGCATCTCCATATTAAATGAAAAGGCAATGCAAAGTGCAGTAAGCTCTCCCAAACAAGTGATGATAAATCATTCAGTATTTGTTAAAACCCATCAACCAAGCACACACTGCCAGCTTTATCTAAAAAGCCGCACAAAATAAAATGTATAAGCTAATAGCATGCAAAACGCTAGAAGATTCTTTCTCTTCATTGCCATGAAAGAAAGACTTTTGTATCCCTGAGTAGATGAAACCACATGAGAGGGGTATGAGTAAAAGCGTGAGTTTGTATTTTAGGGTGTCTTTAAAGAACAACTAATTGGTAAGACAACTATATACATAATAATAATTATCTTGCAAATCCAGCTAATTAAGATCTATAAAAAGAGATCATCTAGAACTTGGGTCATTGCTGTGTCTGTATCATCAGCTGCAGACTTTGCTGTGTCTCTCACTGTTACTTTAGTCACTTTGGGTCTCTGAAATTCTTAATACTGCTGCCACCATATTTTGTGTTGTTCTTCATAGATTGACTGACAAACACAGGAACAGGATAGGGGATAAGAGAAGGTATTTTACATGTCTCCACATTACATGAATATCATAGACCTGGTCCTGTCCCATCTTTCTCCATCTCTGTTAACAATATCTCCATTTCTGCTATCCAATCGGCACGCTGCCTAGGGGTAAATATTGACTTCTCTCTCTTCTTTTCTAACCACATTAAGTATGTTGCGAAAACTTGCAGCTTTTCCCAGCAGGTTTCCAAAACCAGCAGGTTTCTTTCTCTCCCAACCACCGCAATTATTCTTATGCATGCTCTCATTCTATCGTGCCTGGACTATTGCAACTACTTACTGGTCTTCCCACCTCTCTTCCCTTCAGTCTATACTTAACTCTGCCACATGTATTGTTTCGCTCTCTAATAAACAGGACCCCAAATCTCCTCTGTAATGGACAACAACCTGACTCCCCGTTAAACAGCGCATTGTATACAAAATCCTTCTCCTAACATTTAAAGCCCTTTGCTCTGCTGCTGCTTCTTATATTTCTTGTCTAGAGTCCCCATATGTTCCTGCCCGTACCCTCCGCTCATCGCAGAACCAGCTCCTGTACAGACCCCCCACTCATACTGTTTCCTCTCACCTTAAATCTTTCTCTCTCCCATCCTCTGGAATTCTATTCCCCTCTCTTTACGTCAAGAAACCCCAATTAGCAGGTTTAAATCTAGCCTTATATCCTACCTATCTGGTAACCAGCACAGTCTATGATTGTTTTATTTGCACTGCATACGTCTCACTCAAGCACTTCCATTGTACACCCATTCCACTGTATCTGTGTGTTACCCACCTCACTAGATTGTAAGCTCTATGGGGCAGGGACCGTATTACCTCTTATGGCAAAGCTCTAGCACTTCTATTTATATAATTTATATATTTATGTACTGAAATATCTAAGTATTTTTCCCCCTTGTATGACTTTATTGTATTTTATTACTGTACATCGCTGCATCCCCAAGTGGCGCTTTATAAATAAACTATACATACATACATACATACATACATAACAAGCCTTTCCAAACCCTTGGTAACTGAGTATTGCGGCCTCTAATGGCTAACTAAAATATAACATATTGCTACATGGTCCTTGTGCTTTATAATTTCTATATGAAAGTGCTTAATGTAGGCATTCAGGGTATTTTAAATTACATTATGTCTCCTTTTAATCAGTTGGAATATACTGATTTTGTGGGTAATGTATGGACATGGCGGTATTTTAAGTACCAATACTGTGCTCTAACAATGCTCACATTGTAAAATAGCAACCAATATCGTCAGTGGAGTAACTAGGAATCACTGGGCCCGAAGCAAAACTATGATGGAACCCCTATGCGTGTTTCATCTTCAGTGGTTTTCTGGGAGGTTTCAGTCAAAGAGAAAATAAGAAGATTCCCCCCCCCCCAACTTCCAGGGTCTGCTCCCCAGGTAGTTATGCAAAAGTTTGCTGTGCTATCTTTCTGCAGAAACCAATCAGATGATATCTATCTGCAGTAACCCAGTAAAAACCAAACATCTGATACAAATTAATAGCATGGGTAAACTTTAGCAACATATTATTCTCTCTGGGTTTGTACAGAATTGTGCAGGACAATACAAGATGTCTGTGCAGGCTCAGTACAAGATGTCTTCACCTTGCAGAGCGATTAAAATAAACTTCTGGAATGGGCTGCAAAATGGCAAATGTGATTTCCTATTGATAAATGGGGTTGTGCAATCAGAAATGATGTGCAGTGCTCTATATGGAATGGTATTGGTAGCTGATTCAGATAAGAAGGACTTGGGATAGACTTTGTCAAATAGTGCTACTTAAAGCAAATACATTTTGTTCCTGTAAAAGAAGAAGCATAGATTGAGAGAGGAAGACATTTATTCCTTAATATAGAACTGGTGATTTATACAGGACATATTTACAAAGTTGGGTTAATAAATGCAGATATGTAAATACTTTTACTTGCAGTATATATTATTGATTGACAGTAAGTTATAATAAGTCAGTGTTAAAAATTGGTAAACATGGAAAATGATAAATTCCATCTAATGTCTGTTAGAATGAGATGCATTTATTTATATATGGATTTACCAGTTGCTGCAAATACTAATAGCTTTAGAAATATGCCCAATCAGAATGCTGTATTGGCTGCATTGACAGAGATAAAATGGTAGAGAGCATTACAAGCTGTTTTAGGATACTTATTATATCATTGGATCCAGTTATGGAAACAAAACAAAAATTACTATTCCCCTGCCCCCATCTATAATTGTATAGAGCACTGAAGCACTGCAATAGCTACCCCAATTCCCTTTAAAACTATATTAATTCATATATAGGCACCTAAACCACAAAACAAACCTTTTCTCCTGTACTGAAGGTAGGAGAAGGTATTCCCACCTCCTATTTTGCTCTCATTACCTTAGAGGTGAACATCAGCCATGTGAATGCATAAGTCATGAAGATGATTAATTACCAATGTTGACATCCTGACCTATCAGACTGAACAAAAAAAATCTGCCAGCATGTTATTTCTCCCTTTACAACAGTAGAAGGAGCTGATAACATCATTCTATGTATGGGTGGTTTAATGCTCATTCCATACAAAGAATATATGGAACAATCTGTCCTGTGTATATTTGAAACCGCACTAATATATAATCACGTTCTAACGTGATTTTGCAACCAAATTGACATGTGTATGGCAAGCAAAAAGGGCATGTCCGTCCTGTCAACCAATGGCTGATGGTAAGACCTGAAAATGCTTTCTGCCTCTTGTTGCTGTGATTATACATACAGCAACAAGAGATGTCTTCCAGACAGTGAGGGATCAGGCTGTGTAAGTAATGTTAGAAGTGTCTTTGGGAAAGGCAAGTAAAGCCAAAAATGTGTTTGGGGCTTCTGCATGAGTGGCTAAATTTTCTTTCCAAGATGTATTTGACTCTTGAACAATCATGTTCAATTACATGAACATGAATCAAATAGATAAGGAGGGATAATTAAGCAATAGTTTTGCCAAGAGCAACTTATTTTCTTTAATTTGCAGAGCTCCCTCTGCTGGTGAAACCACTGTCACAACTAATGTACAGTACATGAATGAATCTAGATGTGATTAAATGTGGCATAGTAATTGTGGATACCCTTAGGCGGAGAGAAGCTATGAGGAATAAGAAGACAGTAAGTGACAGATAACCTGGTGCCCTTAATCCCACTTTTTAATACCCTCAAACCAAACCCAATTTTACTTTACTAAGGGGATGATAATCTGTTTTATGCAGACATTTGTTAACTGCAAAAAACATAAACTGTTTAAAATATTAACTGCACCACAGTGGGAGTCAGTTATAAAAAGGAGGAAAGGGAGAAGATATCTACAGCCATCCCTTTAACCCCCCCCCCCCCTGAAAATCCTGGTATTGTCCCAGGATCCCTAGGAGAGATCCCACAATCCATGAAGTCTCTTATACATTTTTTAGGACTCTCTTTTCCTGCATTCATGTAACGAGTGTAGCTTGGTATAGCAGTCAGATGTTTTTGCAATACTGATAAACAAAAGCGATTTATTTCATTTTTCATGCACTTATGAGCCACATGTGTTACTGTAAAAAAATCCAATCGCTTGCGTCAATGAGATTGATACATACAAGTATGTAGACTGCACCCCTAACTTAAAGATCAGTACAAGGACAGTCTTACAGCATAACTGAAGCCATTTGTTTACTAAAGTGAATCCTCTTCTTCCTTCCACTATAATGAAAGGTTTAACACAACACATGTGAATTAGGTTTTGAATTGGAAAAGGGTCAAGTTCAGAAATGCTTTAAATGGAAAGTGCTTTCTGTAACATTCATACCCAATATGTACAACTTTGTAACTTGATGTAACCCAGAGATTTTCAGCAGTTGTGCTATTTATTAGATGTACTTTGGGTTCTAATAGAACCCAGTTTCGAATCGAATCTGATGGTTTCGAAGTCCCGACGAAACTTTCGGAACTCCCGGAATTTACAAAACCCGAATTTCCAAGTTTTCAATCGAAAAATTATCGAAAGTAGATGATTATCGAAATTGAAAGTAGATAATTATGAAAATTGAAAGTAGACGAATTTTAAAATTGAAAGTAGATAATTATCGAAAATTGAAAGTAGACGATTTTTGCAAATAGACCATTTTCGAAAATCGAAAGTAGCTTATTTTCGAAAATCGAAACTCGAACTTTTGAAAAAATGCGACTTTCAAAAAAAATTAGACTAAAATTCGAAAACGAAACAAAACTCAACAGTTTCGAACATCTCTAGTTGCTGGTAATATATTTTCTCCCAAAGGAGAATTTAATTCATTTTAGTGATCAATAATTTTTATTCGTTTTTTTAAAGACATAATAAACAGCCTTGGGGCTCAGTCACACTAGCTGTTTTTTTGGTGCATTTTTGCAAGGGACCATTTTTTTAAAAACACCAGGACACATAGATTTCAATAATACTGGTTTGCGTTTGTGTTCAGGTCTGTTGCATTTAAAAAACCCACTGTATGTTGCATTCCTAACTGTTTTTGGCATGTGTTTCTATATAAATATATACCATATATACTTGAGTATAAGCCGAGGTTTTTAGGTTTTAAAATAAACCTAAAAACCTTGCCTCGGCTTATACTCGAGTCAAGTCCTTAAAAGGTTAGTCAAGTCCCCTCAAAGTTCTGCTGTTAAGTTAAAAGCCGTGCAGTGGAGAGCCCCACCAGTTGCAGTCCTTACCCCAATCACCTCACAGCTACTCTAGACTCTGAATCCTTCCGGCATCGCTCAGCACTCCGAATCCGGCTGCCCACGCTTAGTAAGTACTGTGCATTTGCCAGCTGATGTCACTACTGGCGCCTCTCATCCGCCCGGGCCGAGTAGTGACGTCCCCTGCAAATCCACAGTGCTAACTAGGCTTGCGGCAGCTGGATTGGAGTGCTGAGCGATGCCGGTAAGGATTCAGAGTCTGAGAGTAGCTGTGAGGTGATTGGGGTAAGGACTGCAACTGGTGAGGCTCTCCACTGCAGGCTTTTAAATTAACAGCAGAACTTTGAGCTTTTAACCTAACAGCAGAATTCCCATATAGATGTTTGGAAACTGCAACTCCCAGCAACAAAAGTATGCTGCGAGTTGTAGTTTCCAAACATTTGTATGGGAATTCTGCTGTCCATTTAAAGGGCAACTTAAGTCTCAAAAAGACAATCTTCTGCAATAGATACCATAGATACCATCCTCCTTCTGATTCTTTATTGTTTTGAGGCTTAAGTTGCCCTTTAAATGGACAGCAGAATTTCCATACAGATGTTTGGAAACTGCAACTCCCAGCATGCTTTATGTGCTGGGAGTGGTAGTTTTCAAACATCTGTATGGGAATTCTGCTGTCCATCTAAAGGGCAACTTAAGCCTCAAAACAATACTGAATCAGAAGGCAGTAGTGGTCATAATTTTCACCCTCAGCTTATACTCGGGTCAATCAGGTTTTCCTATTTTTACAGGAAAAAATAGGAACACCGGTTTTACTCGAGTATATACGGGTAAGTATAAATTTCTATATAATATATAAACACAATGTGAAAAGCAGACACATGCAAAAAACTGACAGAAACTGACAGAAATGCATTCTGTGCTGCGAACGAGCCCTTAATCTATAATATGGACAAGAACATGCAGTTCTATCTGAATATACACTCATTAGGCACTACATCATTTATTATTTTCAAAATCTGAGAGAAAAAAATAGGGGTTCCAATTTGCCCCTATAGAAACAGAATCTTTTGAACATGTCATTAAAAACTTGGACCATCTGTTTTCATTCAACTTCCAGAGATTAAGGTATTTAATTCATTTTAAATCTTAAAGTTATTTAGTTAAGTCTTAAAGGTCAAGACCACCTCTCAAATGAAAAATTGTGTAAAAAAGTGAATCACCCCCCCAAACCCCAAACGGAATTCTGGTTGGTGTAAGACTTACCTGACCTGACCTGACCTCTTTCTACTTTCTGTATCTTTCTGTTAGCAGCTGTCAGTCATTAATTTGGCAGTGGACATCACAGCCAATGACTGAATGCTGTTTCCCATGTTGTTTCCTTTGAGCATGTTCGAGTCTGTGAAAGAGCTTTGAGAGCTTGTAGAGGAGGATAATTCTGTAAGTCCTATATGCCTTATCTGATTTGTCAAATTAATCGTATATTTACTCCTTTATTAGCCCATTGGTAAGTAATTTTAATTGGACCATTCAAGTCAATTGAAAGGAGAGCAGCAGTCTCGCTATATTATGTCCTCTCTTTAACAGGTTACAGTTTGGACCCGACTTGGACTAAGCTCATTGTAGCAGCATTACTTAGGCATTTGGTGGAAGTAATTCAAGTGATCTAAGCAGGTCAGGTGTTTATAACGCACAAAATAAAATGTATAAGCTAATAGCATGCAAAACCTAGAAATTCTTTCTCTTCATTGCCATGAAGAAAGACTTTTGTATCCCTGATAGTATGAAACCACATGAGAGGGTATGAGTAAAAGCGTGAGTTTGTATTTTAGGGTGTCTTTAAAGACAAACTAATTGGTAAGACAACTATATACATAATAATAATTACTTGCAAATCCAGCTAATTAAGACTATAAAAAGAGTCACTCAGAACTTGGGCATTGCTGTGTCTGTACTCACTGCAGACTTTGCTGTGTCTCTCACTGTTACTTTAGTCACTTTGGGTCTCTGAAATTCTTAATACTGCTCTGCCACATATTTTGTGTTGTTCTTCATAGATTGACTGACAAACACAGGAACAGATAGGGGATAAAGAAGTATTTTACATGTCTCTCCACATTACATGAATATCATAGACCGGTCCTGTCCCATCTTTCTCCATCTCTGTTAACAATTCTCCATTTCTGCTATCCAATCGCACGCTGCCTAGGGGTAAATATTGACTTCTCTCTCTTCTTTCTAACCACATTAAGTATGTTGCGAAAACTTGCAGCTTTTCCCAGCAGGTTTCCAAAACCAGCAGGTTTTCTTTCCTCCCAACCACCCAATTTCTTATATGCATGCTCTCATTCTATCGTGCCTGGACTATTGCAACTACTTTGGTCTTCCACCTCTCTTCCCTTCAGTCTAATCTTAACTCTGCCACATGTATTGTTTCGCTCTCTAATAAACAGGACCCCAAATCTCCTCTGTAATGGACAACAACCTGACTCTCCCGTTAAACAGCCATTGTACAAAATCCTTCTCCTAACATTTAAAGCCCTTTGCTCTGCTGCTGCTTCTTATATTTCTTGTCTAGAGTCCCCATATGTTCCTGCCCGTACCCTCCGCTCATCGCAGAACCCAGCTCCTGTACAGACCCCCCACTCTACTGTTTTCCTCTCACCTAAATCTTTCTCTCTCCCATCCTCTGGAATTCTATTCCCCCTCTCTTTACGTCAAGAAACCCCAATTAGCAGGTTTAAATCTAGCCTTATATCCTACCTTCTGGTAACCAGCACAGTCTATGATTGCTTTATTTGCACTGCATACGTCTCACTCAAGCACTTCCATTGTACACCCATTCCACTGTATCTGTGTGTTACCCACCTCACTAGATTGTAAGCTCTATGGGGCAGGGGACCGTATTACCTCTTATGGCAAGCTCTAGCACTTCTATTATAATATTTTATATATTTATGTACTGAATATCTAATATTTTTCCCCCTTGTATGACTTTATTGTATTTTATTACTGTACATCGCTGCATCCCCAAGTGGCGCTTTATAAATAAACTATACATACATACTACTACATACATAACAAGCCTTTCCAAACCCTGGTATGAGTATTGCGGCCTCTAATGGCTAACTAAAATATAACATATTGCTACATGGTCCTTGTGCTTTATAATTTCTATATGAAAGTGCTTAATGTGGCATTCAGGGTATTTTAAATTACATTATGTCTCCTTTTAATCAGTTGGAATTACTGATTTTGTGGGTAATGTATGGACATGGCGGTATTTTAAGTACCAATACTGTGCTCTAACAATGCTCACATTGTAAAATAGCAACCAATATCGTCAGTGGAGTAACTAGGAATCACTGGGCCCGAAGCAAAACTATGATGGAACCCCTATGCGTGTTTCATCTTCAGTGGTTTTCTGGGAGTTTCAGTCAAAGAGAAAATAAGAAGATTCCCCCCCCCCCAACTTCCAGGGTCTGCTCCCCGGTAGTTATGCAAAAGTTTGCTGTCTATCTTTCTGCAGAAAACAATCAGATGATATCTATCTGCAGTAACCAGTAAAAACCAAACATCTGATACAAATTAATAGCATGGGTAAACTTTAGCAACATATTATTCTCTCTGGGTTTGTACAGAATTGTGCAGGACAATACAGATGTCTGTGCAGGCTCAGTACAAGATGTCTTCACCTTGCAGAGCGATTAAAATAAACTTCTGGAATGGCTGCAAAATGGCAAATGTGATTTCCATTGATAAATGGGGTTGTGCATCAGAATGATGTGCAGTGCTCTATATGGAATGGTATTGGTAGCTGATCAGATAAGAAGGACTTGGGATAGACTTTGTCAAATAGTGCTACTTAAAGCAATACATTTTGTTCCTGTAAAAGAAAAGCATAGATTGAGAGAGGAAGACATTTATTCCTTAATATAGAACTGGTGATTTATACAGGACATATTTACAAGTTGGGTTAATATGCAGATATGTAAATACTTTTACTTGCAGTATATTTATTGATTGACAGTAAGTTATAATAAGTCATGTGTTAAAATTGGTAACTGGAAATGATAAATTCCATCTAATGTCTGTTAGATGAGATGCATTATTTATATATGGATTTACCAGTTGCGCAAATACTATAGCTTTAGAAATATGCCCAATCAGAATGCTGTATGGCTGCATTGACAGAGATAAATGGTGAGAGCATTACAGCTGTTTTAGGATACTTAAATATCATGGGATCCAGTTAGGAACAAACAAAAATTACTATTCCCCTCCCCCATCTATAATTGTATAGAGCACTGAAGCACTGCAATAGCTACCCCAATTCCCTTAAAAAACTATATTAATTCATATATAGGCACCTAAACCACAAAACAACCTTTTCTCTTGTACTGAAGGTAGAGAAGGTATTCCACCCTCCTATTTTGCTCTCATTACCTTAGATTAATAATTACCAATGTTGACATCCCCGACCTATCAACTGAACAAAAAAAATCTGCCAGCATGTTATTTCTCCCTTTACAACAGTAGAAGGAGCTGAAACATTATCTATGTATGGGTGGTTTAATGCTCATTCCACAAAGAATATATGGAACAATCGTCCTGTGTATATTTGAAACCGCACTAATATATAATCACGTTCTAACTGATTTGCAACCAAATTCACATGTGTATGGCAAGCAAAAAGGGCATTTCCGTCCTGTCACCCAATGCTGATGTAAGACCTGAAAATGCTTTCTGCCTCTTGTTGCTGTATTATACATACAGCAACAAAGATGTCTTCCAGCAGAGGGATCAGGCTGTGTAAGTAATTTTAGAAGTGTCTTTGGAAAGGCAAGTAAAGCCAAAAATGTGTTTGGGGCTCTGCATGAGTGGCTAAATTTTCTTTCCAAGATGTATTTGCCTCTTGAACATCATGTTCAATTACACAAACATGAATCAAATAGATAAGGAGGATAATTAAGCAATAGTTTTGCCAAGAGCAACTTATTTTCTTTAATTTGCAGAGCTCCCTCTGCTGGTGAAACCACTGTCACAACTAATGTACAGTACATGAATGAATCTAGATGTGATTAAATGTGCATAGTAATTATTGGGGATACCCTTAGGCGGAGAAAGCTATGAGGAATAAGGAACTAAGTGACAGTAAACCTGGTGCCCTTAATCCCACTTTTTAATACCCTCAAACCAAACCCTTTTACTTTACTAAGGGATGATAATCTGTTTTATGCAGACATTTTGTTAACTGCAAAAAACATAAACTGTTTAAATATTAACTGCACCACAGTGAGAGTCAAAGGAGGAAGATATCTACTACAGCCATCCCTTTAACCCCCCCCCCCCCCTGAAAATCCTGGTATTGTCCCAGGATCCCTAGGAGAGATCCACAATCCATGAAGTCTCTATACATTTTTTAGGACTCTCTTTTCCTGCATTCATGATACGAGTGTAGCTTGGTATAGCAGTCAGATGTTTTTGCAATACTGATAAACAAAAGCGATTTATTTCATTTTTCATGCACTATGAGCCACATGTGTTACTGTAAAAAAATCCAATCGCTTGCGTATCAATGAGATTGATACATACAAGTATGTGAACTGCACCCCTAACTTAAGATCAGTCAAGGACAGTCTTACAGCAAACTGAAGCATTTGTTTACTAAAGTGATTCCTCTTCTTCCTTCCACTATAATGAAAGGTTTAACCAACACATGTGAATTGTTTTTGAATTGGAAAAGGTCAGTTCAGAAATGCTTTAAATGGAAAGTGCTTTCTGTAACATTCATACCCAATATGTACAACTTTGTAACTTGATGTAACCCAGAGATTTTCAGCAGTTGTGCTATTTATTAGATGTACTTTGGGTTCTAATAGAACCGAATCGAATCCGATGGTTTCGAAGTCCCAACGAAACTTTCGGAACTCCCGGAATTTACAAAACCCGAATTTCCGAGTTTTCAATCGAAAAAATTATCGAAAGTAGATGATTATCGAAATTGAAAGTAGATAATTATCGAAAATTGAAAGTAGACGATTTTAAAATTGAAAGTAGATAATTATCGAAAATTGAAATAGAAGACGATTTTTGCAAAGACCATTTCGAAAATCGAAATCTTATTCGAAAATCGAAACTCGAACTTTTGAAAAAATGCGACTTTCAAAAAAAATTAGACTAAAATTCGAAAACGAAACAAACTCAACAGTTTCGAACATCTCTAGTGCTGGTATATATTTTCTCCCAAAGGAGAATTTAATTCATTTTAGTGATCAATAATTTTTATTCGTTTTTTTAAAGACATAATAAACAGCCTTGGGGCTCATCACACTAGCTTGTTTTTTTGGTGCATTTTTGCAAGGGACCATTTTTTTAAAAACACCAGGACACATAGATTTCAATAATACTGGTTTGCGTTTGTGTTCAGTCTGTTGCATTTAAAAAACCACTGTATTTGCATTCCTAACTGTTTTTGGCATGTGTTTCTATATAATTATACCATATTTCAGTATAAGCCGAGGTTTTTAGGTTTTAAAATAAACCTAAAAACCTTGCCTCGGCTTATACTCGAGTCAAGTCCTTAAAAGGTTAGTCAAGTCCCCTCAAAGTTCTGCTGTTAAGTTAAAAGCCTGCAGTGAGAGCCCCACCAGTTGCAGTCCTTACCCCAATCACCTCACAGCTACTCTCAGACTCTGAATCCTTCCGGCATCGCTCAGCACTCCGAATCCGGCTGCCGCACGCTTAGTAAGTACTGTCATTTGCCAGCTGATGTCACTACTGGCGCCTCTCATCGCCCGCGCCGAGTAGTGACGTCCCCTGCAATCCACAGTGCTAACTATGCGTGCGGCACGGATTAGGATGCTGAGCGATGCCGGTAAGGATTCAGAGTCTGAGAGTGCTGTGAGGTGATGGGGTAAGGACTGCAACTGTGTGAGCCTCTCCACTGCAGGCTTTTAATTAACAGCAGAACTTTGAGCTTTTACCCTAACAGCAGAATTCCCATATAGATGTTTGGAAACTGCAACTCCCAGCAACAAAGTATGCTGCGAGTTGTAGTTTCCAAACATTGTATGGGAATTCTGCTGTCCATTTAAAGGGCAACTTAAGTCTCAAAAACAATCTTCTGCAATAGATACCATAGAAACCATCCTCCTTCTGATTCTTTATTGTTTTGAGGCTTAAGTTGCCCTTTAAATGGACAGCAGAATTTCCATACAGATGTTGGAAACTGCAACTCCCAGCATCTTTATGTGCTGGGAGTGGTAGTTTTCAAACATCTGTATGGGAATTCTGCTGTCCATCTAAGGGCAACTTAAGCCTCAAAACAATACTGAATCAGAAGAGTGCATAATTTTATCAATCAAGGTTTTCCTATTTTTCAGTAAAAATAGGTACCTCGGCTTATACTCGGTCGTATACTCGATATATACGGTAGTAAAATTTCTATATAATAATAAACACAATGTGAAAAGCAGACACATGCAAAAACTGACAGAAACTGACGAAAATGCATTCTGTGCTGGAACGAGCCCTTAATCATAATATGGACAGAAACATGCAGTTTATCACTTTTATTATTTCACAAATCTGAGAGAAAAAAATAGGGGTTCCAATTTGCCCCTATAGGAACATAATCTTTTGAACATGTCATTAAAAACTTGGACCATCTGTTTTCATTCAACTTCCAGAGATTAAGGTATTTAATTATTTTAAATCTTAAAGTTTTTAGTTAATTCTTAAAAGGTCAAACCACCTCTCAAATGAAAAATTGTGTAAAAAAGTAAATCACCCCCCCAAACCCCAAACGGAATTCTGGTTGGTGTAAGACTTACCTGATATGATGCCTCTTTCTACTTTCTGTATCTTTCTGTTAGCAGCTGTCAGTCATTAATTTGGCAGTGGACATCACAGCCAATGACTGAATGCTGTTTCCCATGTTGTTTCCTTTGAGCATGTTCGAGTCTGTGAAAGAGCTTTGAGAGCTTGTAGAGGAGGATAATTCTGTAAGTCCTATATGCCTTATCTGATTTTTCAAATTAATTGTATATTTACTCCTTTATTAGTATAGTATAGTATAGTATAGTATTTGAGGTTGAATAAAGACATACGTCCATCCAGTCCAACCCATCTAGCAATATCCTCATTTCCTGCCTAACTGTTGATCCGGAAGGCAAAAAACCCCACCAAATTTATGAAGGGGGAAAAAATTCCTTCCTGACTCCAAGTGGCAATCGGAAATTTCCCTGGATCAACTCTACTTTATGTATCAATACCAGTAACTTGCAACATTCCTTGTTTGCAGAAACTCATCCAGCTTTTTTTTTAAACTGACCAATGAACCTGCCATTACAACACGTCCACTGGAAGACAGTTCCATAGCTTTACCGTTCTCACAGTGAAAAACCCTTTCCGACTTGAAGCCTAAACCTTTTTCTTCAAGTCTAAGGGATGTCCTCGTGTCCTTTGACATGTTCTATGGTGAACAATGCCCCAGATAGTTTATTGTATGGCCCGTTAATGTATTTATACACAGAATCATTCCCCACGCAAGCGCCTTTTCTCCAGCGTACATAATTGTAACTTTTCCAGTCTCTCTTCATTCAAGCTCCCCCAATCCCCTTATTAATTTAGTTGCCCTTCTCTGAACCTTTTCCATTTCAAAGATGTCCTTTTTGTACACAGGATTCCAAAATTGCACTGCATATTCCAAATGAGGCCTTACCAATGTTTGTAAAGAGGGGAGATTACATTTTCCTCCCTTGAATCCATACCTCTCTTTATACAAGAACATACCATCTGGCTCTGGCTGTTGGCCGCCTGGCACTGCTTGCTACCTTTAAGTTTGTTATCCACCAAAACTCCAAGATCCCTTTCCAACAGGGATTCACTTAACACAACCATTTATAGTATAGTACACAAGTATTTTTAAGTCCAAAATGCATCACCTTACATTTATCAACATTGAATTTCACTGCCACTTAGCAGCCCAATGTGATAATCTATCAGATCCCCTTGCAACGAGTTGCACATCCTCTGAAGTTTTTATGGTCGACAAAGTTTTTGTGTCGTCAGCAAACACAGAAACCTTGCTGACAATACCCACTTCCAAATCATTAATAATAGATTAAATAGAAGCGGCCCCAACACAAACCCTGTGGCACCCCACTGTAGCAAACTTTAAGTCCATAATGATGAAGCCCTATTAACAACTACTCTCTGCATCCTATTCATTAACCAATTTTCTATCCATGTACAAATATGACTCCCCAGACCAACAGACCTTAGCTTATACATTAGTCGCCTATGGGGGACTGTATCAAAAGCCTTTGCAAAATCCAAGTAAACTACTTTATTAGCCCATTGGTAAGTAATTTTAATTGGACCATTCAAGTCAATTGAAAGGAGAGCAGCAGTCTCGCTATATTATGTCCTCTCTTTAACAGGTTACAGTTTGGACTAAGCTCATTGTAGCAGCATTACTTAGGCGTTTGGTGGAAGTAATTCAAGTGATCTAAGCAGGTCAGGTGTTTATAATTTGGTGGAAGTAATTCAAGTGATCTAAGCAGGTCAGGTGTTTATAAAGTTGAACATTTTGCCTGCTGTTGAATAGTACAAAGCAGCATGTATGCAGGTACCAATGAAAACTTATTCCAAACTATGGGCCATATTTATAAAGGCGTGGTATCGCTTTTTAGCTCTACCACACCTCTAACGGTCGTTATGGTGACTGTAAATTTACGATCGCTATTGTAAATCTGCGATAGCCCTTGTAAATCTACGATAGTGATCGTTAAGGGTAACTGTGGATCAAAAATTACATTAGGTAAATTGACAGAAATTGCTTTCCTTAGTATTTTTGCAATTTACTTTCATTGTTTTTTTTACATAGTTTTGAAGATTTTTAAATTTTTGTTGTGATATGGCAGCAGCATTACCAGATCCCCTGTACTTCCTGTTCTGAAACCATGAAACCATGTGAAAGTCCCTCTTCCATGTGTCTTCTGGTCCTCATGGGCCCCCATGGCCCCTCCCCTTGCAGTTCCCTTGAAACCCCCTGGCCCGTTCCACTCCTTCAGTCACTGTAACTCAATCTCTTCCTGGTTTCTTCCGCTTTCTCCTGCACTGAGCATGTCCCAACCGCAGATTAGGGGAGAAACTACTATTTGTGACCGCAGATACAGAATCTCCCACCTCCTAAATTTCTGATCAGTGATTTCTTCATATCTTGGGCACATAGAGAAGTGGCTGATGGCTCATTTTAAAGGTAGGAACATGGCCTTTAATTTCTTGTTTGGAAACCACAGTTCCCCTTTAACGATTGCCTATAGAATACCATTGCATATTTTACTACCACTTGCTGTACATTTGTGGCCACAGTCATACATTATTTAAAAAATTGTTTTTAAATATGGCCCCATTTTACAATCAGCATTCAGTTTATTGGCCTGGGGAAAAAAAAGTTTATTTTTGTACCAACATTAAATTTATTATAGAGCACTGATGCTAAAATGCCATTGTAATTCTTGGAAATCACTCATTATTGGCCAATGTTATCTTCTGAGTCAGAAAATGATTTCAACATGTCAAGATTATAAGTAAAAAATATACATTTAAATATGCTGAAAATGACAATCACTGTTATAACCTTTACTGCAACCATCATTGAGGTTCTGATTCCATTGTAAATGAACAGAATATCTAATTAACACATATTATTTTTATTTCTGCAATAATTTATTTACTAGTGCTTATTAATACTGCTGGGTTGAAAAGTCCTGAGCAACAGTGCTCCCTTAACCGAAAATAATTTATATAACAATTCTCGCTATGGATTCAGCATGATTTGATCTCATACTAAACTATGCAGAGAGTTGGAAATTTCAAATGATGTGCAATTACTGCAAGCAGACACGGGCAGATGTTCTTTCTAATCGAGTACAATAATCAGGAATCTGTTCAGAAGAATCGCTTAAAGGGCATGTCCTCCCCAAAATTTAACTTTTGATATGTGGTAGGGCATGCTCCCCCAGCCCCAACCGCATTAATATAATTGTTAGAAAGTCCCCCGATTCTTACTTACCTGCCCTCTCTCCCTTGCTGCAGTGTTCAGGCCCTCTGCTTGCATGGAATTGAAAGCAGGGGGCGGGACCGGCAGCCGCGTCCGTGATTGGCTGAGAGGCAGGGATGGCTGCACTGAGCATGCCTCAACCTTGATGAGGTTGAGGAAGTCTCAGGCACAGCATGAGTCACACACTGCTCCTACACAGCAGTTTCCTGGACTTTGGAGGGGCACAGCAGGGGAACTATTTTGAGCAGGAATGTAAGGTAAGGATTGTTTTAAACTACTTGATGTGGCCAGTAAGGGGTTAAATTTTAGTTTTGGGGGTGGACATGCCCTTTAAAGTTTTCCACCTTGAGGCTCTGATCTTTTCACAGATTTTCCTTTGAAAAGTGTTCCAGATGGGGACTGTAGTTGGGGTCGGTGGAATATTGTCGACATTGTTGAGCAGTCGATCGGAAAAACTGATTTCCCCCCCCTACTATTTTGGGCAATCCAATCAAATTTAGCTGTACCAAGCAATGGCAGACAGCAACAGCTAGAGCTAGCAAGATATTGTCTTGTATAAAGAGGGGAATAGACTATGCAGGCAGATTAAACAAGTTAGGGCTGTTTACATTGAAGAAGAATCAATTAATCACTTTATACAAATATATCAATGGGCCATACAATAAACTCTCTGGTGCATTGATCACTAATAGGGAATATCAGAGGACTCGTGGACATCCTTTAAGGTTGGAAGAAAAGAAGTTTCATCTTCAGGTTAGAAATGTTTTTTATACACAGAAAACGGTGAAACTGTGGGACTGTCTTCCAACAGATGTGGTAAATGGTAAGTTTATAGAATAGATTTAAAAGTGGCCTAGATCATTTTCTAAAATTAAAAAATATTGAGAATTACTGGTATTAAAGGGCAAATCCAGCCCCAAAATGAAAACTTACCCCTGCACAATGTCCTGCTGCCCCTGTTTCTGCTTCCTGGTTCTTCCAATTAGCAACTGTCAGTTATGGATTTGACAGTTGACATCACAGCCAATGACTGAATGTTAATTCCCGTCTGCCTCTTCTGAGCATGCCCAGGCTCAGTACAGACTCAGTACAAGTTTAAAAATTGCTCAGTTTCCACAAGGCATCCATAAGCATAGCAGGCATACAGTAATGAATTTATAGGGAAAAGTATGATATATCAACATATTTTAAAGAGGCCATTCTTTCTAAACAATGTTCTTATGAGGGTGGAGTTGTCCTTTAATACATATACTGTAGTTCTGGTTGATCCAGTGAACTTTTCCAATTGTCATTTGGATTCATGAATTTTTCTCCCCCCTTTTTAGTAGATGCCGGATTAACTATAAGGTAGGGTTAAAGAGGAGGGTATAAAAGATGGGCTAGATGTGTTTATGCCTTTATGTAACCTCAATTATTTTGTTACTATGTAACATTGTTTACAGATTATGTACTGCTTTTGGCTGGCACTGACCTTGGATATTCTGGATATACCCAGGCTTCTACATGATGTTAACTTGAGATAAAAATAAAATCTGCCGACATAAAAGCTAACAGGGAGATGCTAGGGAGAAGAATAGGCATCCTGGTTCAACAAAGGCACCCTAGCTCTTTGCCTATGTGGCCTATGCCTAAAAACAGCCCTGTCTGGCCTGCTTATACCATGTGTTCCTGTCGAGATTATGCTCTTTGGAAAGAATACATGGTTTCTTGATACATTTCTCATTTCATAACAATATTCTTCTATGAGTTAAAATGACAAGGAAAAGCTTCTATGTCTTTTTTCTTGTACTGGGGACATAACATGCTGCATATGCTGAGTCCTGACAAACTCAGTCATTATTTCCTATGAACCATAATGAAGCATTCTCCCAGCGGAAAGGTCCGTGGCTGGGCTGTGTTTTGTCTACTCTAAGAAACCACTCCGGTTAACCTTTGGTTATAAACAGCAGACTTTATACTCTTTCATTAAGTCCCGACTTACATATTATAGGAAGGACAAATATTATAGGACACCCTCAAAGCTTTATATGGTCACAAAACTCCCAAGTGATGTTTTGTACAGAGCTTCTCTTTGCATTTAGTCATCAATACAGATAGAAAAGTATTACAAAAGCCAAACACATTCACCATTTTCATTTTAAAGGGTATATCCACCTGAAGAAATATACATGTGCTCCTTCATTCCCTCATCTGTCTGCTCCCGGCTCTCGGCTTACCGGAAGCAGCAGAGAGGGGTCCGAACCGGCAGCCACCTCTGTGATTAGCTGAAAGTCAGCCGGCTATGCAGACAACTGAGGGAAGGAAGAAGTGTAAGTATATTTCTTGTGCTTATTTTACAAACTTAACATGGCAATTGGGGGTGGGCTGGGGTAAGCTACATTAGGGCACGAGGCAGCCATAAGGGGATCAGATGGGTGGGAGGAAGCGAGGGCTCCCCTGCACATGTCAGCGTCTTCAGGGAGGACAAAGAGGAAGCAGGGACCAGATGGCTCACAGACAGCTCCTACTATTCACTTTTGAAATTTTGGCATTGCAGAAGAACCA
This sequence comes from Hymenochirus boettgeri, assembly GCA_019447015.1. Classification (NCBI taxonomy): domain Eukaryota; kingdom Metazoa; phylum Chordata; class Amphibia; order Anura; family Pipidae; genus Hymenochirus; species Hymenochirus boettgeri. Next base: position 124,054,249 of record CM033469.1, read on the forward strand.
TAAGGAGCAGAAATGTAAGGTAAGGATTTTTGATCACTACACAGTGGGGATAGTAGTGGGTTAAATTGTAGTTTTGGTGGTAGACATGCCCTTTAAAACTGAATTGCTGCTGGGGAAATGATCAGTGAGGATGTCTGCCACAAAAGTGCTGCTACTGTCTCCTACCTTTTAGTCAAATATAGAATTTATATTTGAAAACTTAATTTTTTCCATAATAGTTGTCCTGTTCATTGTAACTTGTTTGTTTGTCCCTCTGTTCATGCATAACTACTCTCCCTAATCTTAGAGATGACTGAGATAGACACATTGGAGGCAGAGGAAAGAGTGCTGAGCTGTCAGCTGCAACAAGAACAGATCTTTGACTGCTCACTGATCCTGATAGAGACCGCCCAGGGACGCAGGAGCATTATTTCCTCTGCTCTGGGAAATGTAATTTGTTTAAGATTTTTTAGTATAGATGTCCATTAAAATCATTCTGCATTACTACAATGAAAATACTTCCTATATGGATGACCCAGTTATTGCTGTTTTAATGATATACGTATTATACAATGCTTGTTGGAAAATCAGTTCATTTTATGATATCCACATGGGCCAAATTTCCTTTCTGTTTTGGAAAGAAGACAGCAATCAATGTAATATATGGATCTATTAAAACATCATTCCAACAGGCCTCTTTAGGACAATGTAAAATAGCAGTTTGCCCAAGTGCTGCTGTCGAGAGGATATATTTATTGACCAAGTCAGAGTTACGTTAACCCTACTGAATACAGTTTGTAAAAAAAAGATCATAAATACAAAAGCATACAATATAAAACTGCACCTATAAAGAAATCAGCATAATCCTTGTCTGCTTAAACAGTATTCTTATCTTAAGTGCATTTTTATTTAGGGAGGTAAATCTTCCAACGTGACATAATATATGGTTGAATGACAGTCAGTTAATGTGAAAATCAATATATTTGTATGCACCTCTTGTATGTGCCTAGAAACGAAAAAACCTAATACAAAGCGTGTAATAACCGACTACACAAATTTCAGCAGAAAAACAAGACATTATAAAGGACTGGCCACACTTCACGCGTTCTGCAATCGCACGCGATTGCATGTGCGATTTTGGTGCATTTTTTGTGCAATTGCTCTTGTGTTGCCGCGATTTCTATAATTTAAAAATCGCGAACGCATGCGCCATCGTGGGCGCAAACGCATTAGTGTGTCCAAAGGGACATTTTTACCCGGAAAATAAAATTGCTAGAGACATGATGTCCTAGAGCAGGGGGCACAAGTGAGTGCTGGGGTAGGCAACGGTTATGTAAATTGGGAATTATACGTTTCTGACTGATTTTTAGGCTGCGTACACACAAAGAAATTATTTGTCCCGGGACAAATGACTGTTGGTCGTGGCAATAATGGCCGCAGTCCCTAATAAATAAACATGGTAAATATCTTACCATGTGTACCCAGCCTTATCCTAATATCCTAATCAACATATCTACTCTACAAAATGATATACAGATCATTAGTTTGTCATGTGGACTTGTAGCACTCATTCACACTAGAGCGTGTTTTGGTGCATTATACATCACATGAAAATGCGTTGCGTGCAATGCAGCATTTTAGTGCATTTTTGCATTAACACACAATCAGGTGTGTCAGAGTGTCATAACCAAGTCTTGCATGTTTTGACAATACTAGGTTTGGGGGCAGTCTAGCTAAAATATCAGTCTGTGTGTCCACCAGTCCTTACTTTAAAAGAAGTGTGACCGAATGCATAAATGAACCCACTAGATGAATCATTTATGTTGCTCTTTCTTCTGGCATGTGATTCTACTGGCATGGGATTCACTGTCAGAAAATTATGCATTTGCTTCTCCATTTCCATTAAATGTGTCTAATGGAAAAATTAAGAATTAAAAATAGAATTGTCGATATTTCTCTATCTTGTTTAAAGGTGTTTTTTATTCTACTCTGGCTTTCTGTATTGTAAAATTTCTGCAGTTGATTTGTTCATAGTTCTCCTAATCTCCTTTATCAAACCACTAATCCTCTAATTTCAGTCTGCCAGGTGTAAAAATTCTAGGAGTATACAATGCCTCTTGGGGATTATTTACCTTCTTGGCATGTTATGATGTCATTTATCGCTAACCCCGAATATTTCTTTTGTCATTGGGTCCAACATAAAATCATCCACTAGTATGAGATGATTATATAAGACATGAATGTAAGTGTTGAGGCATGTAAAGAATTTGGCTCAATTTAAACATCTGTACCAGTATTTATTTATTTGTATGGATTAACATTAAAATCAGATGCAAATTAATTTCCATGCAGCTAATTGTAACGTTCTTGTACGTTTTTTGCATAAGCTTGCAAGAAAATATGGCCCAACTGAGCTGCACAGAATAGCATACAGATGAATATAGGAATATAATGTGACATTTATTTTGCTCATAATTTCATTAGCAGGCATAATTTGCCTTGCAATGAGGTATAAATCGCCCATTAAAGAATAGCCAATGCTAAAAAGTTCCAGAGATCAATGACGAACACAGGAGTAATTGTTCTGCCTTATCTTATAGAATTGGTTAGATTGGGATCCAATCTAAAGCTTGGTACAGACAATACAGATTTATAGCAGATGACTGTCAGATTCCATTGCAGGCTGTCTGTCAATGACTTTAAAACTAGCTACACACAGCCCCTATATTCTCCCTATACTTTGTAAAGGGAGATCTGCATGCTGTGCGCATACATTGTAAGGGAGCGTAAATGGGGTTTTCACCCGTTAGTAAAAGCAGCGAAGGAGCACCATCACGGGTACATTTGCTTCCTAATCTCCAGTCTCCTGTCGGAATTATTTAGGAACATGCAGTGTAAATCATTCCCACGATCACTCGTCTGTATGGACCTTTATCTCTTTTTCTTTTTTGGAATAGATGAAATGGACACTATAACAATCCATATGCTCTGGCCCAGACTTTTCACTTTCCATCTATACTACAGCATAATATTGATTATAAAATAAATGGGCAAGGCAATTAATAGCGGAAACATTACACAGTAATATTTAGTAAATTGGTTGTTTTTTCTTATTATGTTAAAGGGACACTATACTGAAAAAAATGACTTTGCCTCATCTTAATCTATGATTGAATACATGTACGTAGCACTCTGATTTGTGTGTGTTGCGGCATGCCTTCATCCAGCATACATTTTGTTTAGGAGCAGTATCCCGTCTCCCTCTTAATTGCAAACTGAAATTAATGGCAACAATTATAGACAACTTAGGGTGGTACCTATGATTCTCTGGTGACTTCATGTTTCTGTATGATGCTGCTTTAAAGTTTAAACTTGTTAGGGGAATTTACATTACCCTGCCTAGTCACACAGTCTTCTCCTAGTTACAATCATACTTACAGGGATATTTAATAAATGTTCTTATTGTTTAAAATGGTGCTAATTTTGGTCCAACCAATCAGATGTTAGCTTCCATTTGAAAGCTAACATTTGATTAGTTGGGGCAAAATAAGCACCATTTTTAAGGATAAGAACTTTAGTTGAATATCTCTGTATATTTATTATTACTGCTTAGCATCTTTGTGGTTATGATCTTAGTGCAAAGATGCCTTCTCTACATTCAGTTTTCACATTAATTTGTCATAATGTCACTGCAAAAAGATCAGACACAAGGCTGCATCCACATATAAAAACTGTCTGTTGAACAGTGTAAATAGACCTTTGTAGTAGTTAACTTAATAAGGGAACAACCCCTGTACACCTATAATACTATACTATGAAATAACTGTTTGTGTTGGGGGTTTATTAAAGGGACACTATACTGAAAAAATGACTTTGCCTCATCTTAATCTATAATTGAATACATGTAAGTAGCGCTTACTCTGATTTGCGTGTGTTGCTGCATGCCTTCATCCAGCATACATTTTGTTTAGGAGCAGTATCCCCCCTCCCTCTTTTAACCACTCCCACTTTCATCCATCCCACTTTTCCCCCACTATCCAACTGTCAAGCCTGCACACAGCGTACAGCATTCGAACTGTCAAAACTCTGTCACCATTCCAGCTACAGTAAAACTACTCACAGAAGAATAGTTTTTGAGAGCAAGGAACTTGATTGACATCTGAAATATAAGAAGTTTTAGATTGGATATCTAAAGTAATAGGGGGCAGATCAACAAAAAAATTATACAGTGGTGGTTGGGAAGAATTATAGTTTCCAGTTATGGTCAATTTAAAACAACCTATTTTTTGGAAATAGATGGATGCCCTTTAACCAAATGTATCAGCTTCATTTTTTAAAATCTATTTTCTCACATTACCTCCCTGCCAATTAGCTAATGCTCTGTGAACTGGATTTCATTAAAATATAGACTTATCTATGTGAATGGTCCCTTATGGCTTCTGTTACCCATCATACCAGCTTCTTCCCAGATTTTCAGTATCCTGGGTTTTCATAGAGGAGACAGATTGTTTTTGCTTTACTCACTACAATGTGTAAGTCCCCCTAGAGACTGCTTTCAACTGATGCAAATCAAAAACTAAATAGCCAGCTACAAAATTTCTTCAAATGCAGCGGGCCACATAACTGATTTTGGAGCCCTTTTCCGTGATCATACCTCTGCAAAAAGTCACTTGTGGATGTGGATGATGTATGTGTCATGTGACACCGAAATGTTACATGTGTGTTGAATAAACACTGTTTGGATTTTCCATCAAAGACTGGTGTGCGCTACTACTTTTTGGACTACTGGATATTTGTCACTGGCTGTGACCTCGTAGTAGCACCCAGCACCTACATCTATATTTACAGCAGTGCAGGAGGCTCTCATTCTTTTGTGGATGTGGATGGGTGTCTAGAGAAATCTCACATGCAAAACAGGGATTTTAACTTGCCTGTGAAAAAAACTCTCTTAGAGGCTATTAAAGAAAATGGCGTGAGAGGGACGTTTAAAGCAATACACAAAGGTAGGCTTAATGTAGCCCTTAGTGAAACTGCAATAAAAGTCATTTATAGAGCTTATTGAACCCCAACAGTGTTACACAGGATACATCACACAATAAGCCCTTTATGTCTCAGGGATGCCCGTTGCGGGCAGTTTTCTTCCATGTTTTGTGGACCTGCCTGCTGATACGATTATACTGGTATACTGGACTTTTGTTTTCATTGGTATCAATCATATTGCTGTGTGCTGTGCATGCAAACCCACAAATGGCATTATTGAGCGATGAGATCCCAGATTTAAAGATATGGTAAAGCATTTGCTCAATTTGTAATGTTAGCAGCTAAAATGATTGAGGGGTCTCAGTGCCACTAGGCCTATTTAAAGCATGAGTTATTGATAGAATAAATTACATATTTAGTAATGAAAGACTGAGACATGTCCTCCACAATAATAATAATAATAATAATAATAATAATAATAATATAAATAATGGAAACTTGAAATGATGGACTGGTTTATATACAAAATGTATTTTCTTTTTCAACATTATGTACCAATAATATTGTAATGCTTGGTTCCTTTTATGATACTAAGCAACTGTATGTTACTGTAGGTTACTGCATATTACTGTTTGTTACTGTATATTACCTTTGGTTTTATTTTTGTTATGGTTATTACTAATAAAAATTATTGATCACTAAAAATATTTTCTTATAGATGGAAAACCCAAAAATGAGTCTCAAGAACTTTATTAGACGGCTTGATCTCCTTAACATACAAAAAGATAATAACATCATCTTTAAAGTACCCAGGAATGTGTATCTCATATAACTGAAAGGAAAGTTAAAGGGCATGTTTATCCTCAGCACCAACTTTTACAAGCAGGTTAAGCCCCCCAGACACAATCTTTTTTATACTCACCTTCACCAAAAATATTCTATCATTACTTAAAAGCTTCTACTTACAAGCCAGTAGAAGCCTCCTCTGCTGCTGTATGTGTTAAATACGAGCAGCACATAAGGAAGAAGGCTGCGCCCAAGACTGACTGCCAGACCCGGAAGGTGCAGAGGAGAGAGCAGAGCCATGGTGAGGGATTGTGCTGTGTAAGTAATGATAGAAGCATTTTTGGTAATGGTAAGTATAGGGAAATTTGTGTTGGGGGAGGAGGGGGTCTTAACCATTGAGTTATTGTGTGCTAATATTAGTTGTGTCTTCTGGTCCCTGTAATTTTAGTTTATTACTTTTTTGTAGAAATACAAATTTCTATGTAGCATGATAGATGGGTGTGAGTAAAACAAATGCTAAATTATGTGTATGGTACAGCTGCAGAGTAAGTTAAAAAGGAAATAGAGACAACCAATGCTTTGCTCATACACTTACAAAACTAATATATACATATGTATATATGTAAAATATACATAGAACGAAAAATAACATTACAATATAAATTCATTTTCTTGACGTTGTCAAACAAAAGCAGAATAAAACAATACAGTATTTCTAGATTGTAAGCTTTACGGGTCAGGAAGCTCCTTTCCTCTTGTGGCAAGGCTCTAGCACTTATATTTATATATTTATGTACTGAACTATCTATGTATTTATCCCTCTTATATGGCTTTATTGTATTTTGTTACTGTAAAGCGCTGCGTCCCCAAGTGGCGCCTAATAAATAAACTACATACATACATATTAACACATATATGAGGAATAATGGACCCTAAAGTTTGCTTTTATATGGTGATGGAACCTTTCTCTGCTATTTTTTAAGAGAAAAGCCATAAATATCTAATTAAAGGGAAACTATAATGCGTATCAAGTTTTTTTTAAAAACAGTTAAAATAAAAAGTACATGAGGCAGGGGGGTACAATTGGAGCTTTTTACCTCCTAATATAATTTCTATGAGGAGCAGCAGGATGAAGAAAACTGCTTTTGCCAGTCGTCCTGTATGCTTCAGAAGTATCTTTAATATAGAATGACCCAGGGCCATAACCTGGCATATGAAAACTGTATGTGCTGTATAGCTCCTCAACAAAACAATATTGGGAGGTGGGAATAATCAATCCTATATCCTTGCCCCAGGTGCTTTTTATTTTTAAAAATGTATTTTTTCAGTATAGTTGTCCTTTAAAGGGCATGTCCATCCCTTTTTATAACTTTTTGATATACCGTAGGTCTTCCTCCCTGAGCCCCAACCACCATATTAGTTTTGTCAGAAACTCCCCCGATCATTACTTACCTTATCTCTTTCTTCTGGCGTACTGTCCCGGCTCTCTGCTTGCATAAAAAAACGATATTTTTGACAGTAGATAACTCTGTAGGTACACAGAAACATGAGATAGGAATAGGGTCCCATACCTCACATACAATTACAGTATTAGTTGGCACTTTTAATTCAAAGTGGATTGGGTCAGTTTTTAATGTTCACTTAATCCAAATTACAAGGTTGATTTGAATATAGAACTCTAGTTTGAACTTTATCCTTATATTTTATAGTAGGGGTGTATTATTCAATCTATATTCTTCTTAATATGAACAATTTTCTCTTTGCACCACAGTTGATGTGCTCAAGTGTTAAAATGTGCTTGTAGAGCACAAATACACACCTTAGGGTAGCATTGTGTCCTCACCATTGCCTGTACTCCTTTTTTAGAAATCAGGATACATTCAGAATAAATGGGCTTGCCTTTTGCTGTCTAAGCTTGTATAGAAATACTGCTTCCAGCATACAGAGAATGATGGGGTTATAACTCTGAAATAGCTCCCAAAGTCCACCATCAACATCCCTAGGATAAGAGCAATTCTTTCACTTTACTATACAGATGAATGTGCCAAAGCCATTAATTTATCTGACCTTGGATATGTGTTGGAAAAACACAAGGGATTTATAAAGGCATTCTATGTTTAGATATGTAGATAGGAACTAATCATCCAACCATCCCCCACCTCTTCATCATTCAAGCTCCCAAGATATTGGAGAACTACACTTGGGGGATGAGTTTGCAAAGCTTTGAAAAGTTTGAAAACAAACAATAGGGTTTAAACACACACACAATCCTATATCTATACTATAAATGTGTGTTTGTGTGTACAATGAACCAAGACATCATTTTTACAGCCAGTCTGATTGATACTGAATAACTCAGGAGGACCTTTAGAACAGCATATATAAAACAGAGAGTGTTCGAATACAAACTTCAGATTAGGCTACATACTAAATTTGGTATTTGTGTTGAAATGTAAAATATTCCTTGTATCCATCATAGTGATATACATTACCATTACCTCACCTGGTGTTGAAATTTTGGCATTTTAGAAAGAAGTTACAGTTTTCTTCTGGGCACAAGGCACATGCCAATGTGAGAAAGTTCACTGGCCACTCCGATGTTTGGTTTGTGTTTTAAGACAGTATTTACTTTAATTGTATTGTTTAACCATTTTCCTGTTTGAACAACATGGATTACTCAATGTTTGTTTTCACCTTTGCTGGTGAGCAATTTTTGCTGAGCCAGTGCATAAGTGCCAAATTTTCATAAACTTCTCATCCAATAAACTTCAGCCTGTTTGTTATGTTTGCTGGCCCTTTGTCAAGGCTGCCATACACATCTTATATACTAGCCTAGGGCTGTAAATATGCAAGGACGCCAGACGCATTAGCTTGAGCGCTGCATCAGAATTGGGAGGGAGGTGCGCATGGGGGGGATGCGCATGGGGGGTGCACGTGCCAGGTGTGTGCGCCACGGGGTTTGCTAGTACAGGATAAAAGGCAAATGCTTAAAAATCCAACAAGATTTGGCTAGTTAAAGCCAATTCGACATTCAAAATGGAAAACATTGAGTACGTATTCCTGTCCAGTGGTTTTTACCTGCAATGTTCTGTGGCTGGATTATACTTACGTTATACTAGTATGTTCTGTGTGGTTTAATATTTGTAATAATTGCAATGGAAAATTCAGGTTAGACACATTGATTAAAGCACAGCCAATCCTGCAGCTTTCAAAGGATACAAGATTGGTCTGTACCTCTTTATTGCTTTATCAATAGACCTACCCACAGGCTACTGATTGGTTTATCGTTTAGAAGGGCTATTGGGTCTTGGTCAACCCCTGCATACCAGGCCTTATTCAATAGATATTCTCTCTGTTTGTTGATATAGTCTAGGCAATTTTCTTTTTGTTTGCAGACATTGTTAAACTATGTGACATACACTTTACTCCTTCCTGGCCTTGTGCAGTCCTGTGTCAAGTACTTACTGTTTGCTGCTCCCAATAATAAAGCACATTGATCTTTTAATACCTCCTGGTCCAGTGCAGTATCACTGATATTATAACTGAATGTGTTAAGAGAGACTCCCCCTCAGGGGCCCAAGGCAGTGCCATCATTAAGGGCCCCTTTTATTGCTACATATATTTTATAGACTGTTTTTTGTTACTGCTTCTGAAGCTGGGCCCCCAGAAGTTTCCTGGGGGATAATCCTGCTCTACCCCTCTATGTATTTCTGTAAATGAATGTATTACAGTATAGAGCTTCCTTATCTTAAATGACCTTTATTCTTATTTAAATTCACATGTAACAATGACACCCTGTACAGTAGTGTAAAATCAATTCTGGTGCTATAGACACAGTGAGTCAGTGACAGTCTGGGGTTGGAACATTCATATCAAGAAACATTGGAAACCTTACCTGAGCTCAGTGGTAATAAAGAAATGGAATCGTCAGAGCCACTGTGTGTAATAATAATAATAATAATAATAATAATAATAATAATAATAGGTTAATTGTGTTATTTATAATAACAGCATTGACATACACACATTACAATAGTAATGGATGACACCCCTGGGCAAAGTCCAGGTAAGCAGGAGAATCCCATTAAAGAAGTATGTGTGTTTTATTTGTATTTCTATTTAACAGACTAGTTGATGTGGCACACAATAGGTTAATGATTGTTCTATTGTATGAAGATCTGTTGTCAGACAATTTGTCTGATCTATTGGGGATTTTCTACTCTCAGTGTCTTGTTTCTGGCTGGGTCAGAAATGTTAATAAGCTGCTGTTCACGACTCTAATTTATGTACAAGAGTCATCATGGGGCAAACATTACAGTGGTTACCAGCCCAAGAGCCCCAGAGGAGGGAATTCCGAGGCTCCATATAAATGGCTGTCCATGTGTACACACACTGAGCACTCAGACAACTCTTCAGGGTCACCAGTGACCTATTATTTAATACAGTTTTATTTACCCTTTATCCTCTTTAGAATTGGATCTACACAAACAGATACAAATGCTGCACCTTTTATTAGATTCTGTGGTGAAAGTTGGGAATATACCTTGTGAACAATATGAGAAAGGGAGACAATGGCAGAATGCCAGTCTGATGTGTACCCAGCGCCAGTGGATACACTGCCATAATAGCACGGTTGGTTAGGGTATGGGGGGGTTAATATTTAAAATATAAAGTTGATTGAAATCACAGGAATTACTATTAGATACATTGATAAGAAATCAAATGTGTTACAGTGTATAATGATTGCTGCAGGCTAGAAACAAGGAGATTCAATAAAAGTTCTTATGGTTAAAAATGATGCTAATTTTGCCCCAACCAATCAGATAATATTTAACAATTGAAAGCTAACATCTGAGAGATTGGGGCAAAATCAGCAACATTTTTAACAATAAGCTTTTATTGAATAACCCTGATTGTATACAATGGGATCCTCTTTCAAAGGAAATGAAAGAAATAACGAAAAAATAGGGAGGGGAGATAATAAAGAAAATTAGAACGTTCTATAGAATTTTATCATTACATAATATGCAGTGAAGATAGTACAGATAATAACTGGCAGGTAGAACTTCTCCTTACCCACAGAGGGAAGAAGGAGTTTATTATTATTCGATTGACAACGGGTTTTAATAACGAAAAATAGGTAAGAAAGTATTAAAAATAAACAGGGAGATGCAATAAAAGTTCTTATCGTTTAAAATGGTGCTAATTTTGTCCCAACCAATCAGAACTTATTTAACATTTGAAAGCTAACATCTGATTGGTTGGGGCAAAATTAGCACCTTTTTAAACAATAAGAACTTTTATTGAATAACCCTTACAATGTTTTAATCCAGTTAAGTTGATATTTTGAAGGACATTGAGACAGATATTTCCTCCCACTATGAAACGCGTTGTACACCCCCCCCCCCTGACCACTTACCTTGTGCTGGAAATATCTGTCTGTTATTCTTTCCTTTCTTCCTTTGGTGAAATGGAGCAAGAATGCAGAACTGAGGACTGTGCGCAGCGCTGGCCGAACCGTGTCCGGGATCTTCACACCCCATAGTACAGCCGCCAAAGGCTTCTGTCACCATCCCTCATTTCCCGCAGGCTGAACTCATTTCCCCCCAAGTCAACTATCCAATTGAAAACTTACAAACACCCCATTTCTCACATATTCCATATAAACCTCCTTCTCTAAAAAACAACGTTTAGTTTAAATGGGATTTAGTGTCTTGCTAAGTAGGTTATAATTAGCATGAAGTAGAATAGACTGGGGGATGGGATTGCTTGTACCTCTGTGTATAAATATTGAATTATGGATGACATTCCCAGAACCTCTGTGTATTATATCAGTTGATGGATCTATCTTCTCCTAGGGACAAGTTTAGTGCAGCTCAGTATATGGAGTTTAAGTCAATCCCATGTTCCTCTTCTCCCAGGGATGTGGATTGGGCCAGACAGGGTTTGTGTATTAACCCCTGGTCACTGGGGCTATTTTATTATCTCTATCTGTTAATAGACACACACACAGATTAATGTCATCCTTTCAGGGGGGTTGTTTTAATGTTTTTCCCTTTCACAAACCACCACAACACACCGAATAATGAAGTAACACAGACTGCTGCACGGTAAATTAAGAATATATACACTACATATAAATGTAATAATACACATATAGTCTGGAAAGGCTGTAGATCAGATAGATTGGAATGTATTGTTTAAATTACAAAACCCTAATGTTGTGGTAATTGTGTTAATCCCTCTATCCACCCAACCTTGCACTATTCAGTCTATAGTTCCAGACAATAGAAGGGACAGACCCATCACACTTACCTATAGGACTTGGTGATATGAGAGAAGTACCCAGTGTAGCAATGTGTGTCCTGTGTATTATCCTGAGCCTACACAGGGTGGATCTACCAATCCACAGAAAAGCTCCATTGCTCCCAATACACAAATCTGTCTGTCCTGCCCAGTCCCAATCCACAAGATAGAGGAGATGCAGGGGTTGGGAACAGTGTGATCTCATTGTAGCACGTGCCCATGCACCCTCATCACACAGAGTCTCTCTAGTTAATGTACAAGCGCCCATCATAAAACGGTAGAAATTGACGTGGGATCAGCTTTTAGTGCCGTGGAACATTGACCCAGGAACAATGGCTCCCTGTGTGGATTACAAGAACCGGGGGAATCCCCTGGGGGAGCTGCCATACTCTCTGGATTATGGAGAAAGGTTTGTACAAAGGATTCGGAACAATCAGCAGTGACTGGGGGAAAGAAAGTAGTAAGGGCTACCAGCCAATTAACATTAACATTAGGTAGGACTGGTTTATCTACACGTGTGTGCCATGGATATTTGTTTTTGTGTGTGTTTGTGTACACTTTTATGTCATGCCTGTGTGTTTTTGTGCAATATATTTGTGCGGTGTGTGCATATTTGCGCGTTGAAGGTTTGTGTATTTGTGTGTATTAACACATTTGGTTCCTAAAGAAGAAACCGATCCTAGTATTTTATTATATTCCTAATATTATTTAATACTATAATATATAATACTATTACTATTCAATTCCTAATATTATTTAATACTATAATATATAATACTATTACTATTCAATTCCTAATATTATTTAATACTATAATATATAATACTATTACTATTCAATTCCTAATATTATAATATGTAATACTATTACTATTCAATTCCTAATATTATTTAATACTATAATATATAATACTATTACTATTCAATTCCTAATATTATTTAATACTATAATATATAATACTATTACTATTCAATTCCTAATATTATAATATGTAATACTATTACTATTCAATTCCTAATATTATTTAATACTATAATATATAATACTATTACTATTCAATTCCTTATATTATTTAATACCATAATATATAATACTATTACTATTCAATTCCTAATATTATTTAATACCATAATATATAATACTATTACTATTCAATTCCTAATATTATTTAATACCATAATATATAATACTATTATTATTTAATTCCTAACTAATACTATTTAATACTATAATATATATAAAACTATTACTATTCAATTCCTAATATTATGTTATGCTTTATATTCATATTACTAGATTGATATTATTTTATACTGTTTTATTATATATTATTTTATACTTTTTCATTATATATTATTATTTTATACTATTTTATTATATATTATTATTTTATACTGCCATTTCTGTCGATCCCGATCCTTCCATTCTGATGATTGTTTCTAAAAAAAACAGTTTTCGTTGTGGCTTTCAGCATTGGATCCCAACAGCCGCCCATCCGATCTAGATCGGCACGGTTATTGCCATGTACATACCAGAATACAATCACCAGCTTCAAACGATGTTATTGGCTAAATGCAATTGGCTAAATCCCTCTTTGCTTTATTCCAGTTATTTGTAATTTACCTTCCATGCTAGATTTTGTTTATTGGGTAAATATGTTCAAAACTGTTCATTAAAAAAAAAAAAATCTGGCTTTGCAATAAAACAAGGTGAAAGTAAATAATAATGTTATAATAATATTGTAATATAAAACTGCATCTCCCCATAGAAATACAGATTCATTGAAGCCGTTTTTTTTCCTTATTGTTTTGTTTTAAATTTTTTTTTATTGTCTTGCCAAATAATTTTAAAACAATAAACAATACATTAGTTTTTATTTTACAATCCGACTTTTCGTTTCGGATATTTCTCAACCATTATGGAATTCAACAAATAAATAATGACAAATCCGAATGCAAAGAAATAATAAAAAATGTTACATTTTACAGGACAATTGCCTTAAAAAAAAAAAAATTCCAGAAAGTGGAATCTGTGCATTTTAGTCATTTTTGTCCAATATTTTTGTGATTTGGTTAACTTGGCCACACTGACCATCTGTACTCCCACAAAATAAACATGTACAGAATTATTGGAGTTTATGGTTTGTAGAGGGAAAAAAAACATGGAGATTTTATCCAAAGAAATTTGAATCCAATTTTCCCTTCTTTTCTTTTCTGTTTGGGCAGGTTTCCCCTGGATTCCATTAGGAGATACAATAATACAGTGTGTAGTCATTTATATACATTCCTCTTGCTGGATTGGTTTAAAGTTGTAAAGGCATGCTCTGATTTCAACCCCCACCCCATGTTTGGTAATTACACTGGAAAGATACTAACTAACAACTGTTCTTTATAAAATCCATTTGCCAGTTCAATATATATATATATATAATATGTATATATATTTACACCCTTTCAGTCTCTGTTTAAACGATCCTCAACTAAAAAAAAACAAAAAAAAAAACAATCCAAACAAAATCTCCACTGAATAATTAAAATGCCATGCCCAGCCATTGCTGTCCACATATAGTTATAGAGAAGTATCAATGTCTGCTTGGGATTACTTAGGAGAACTTTCACTGCAGAATCTCTAACCAAAAAATAAAATAATAGTTCTCCATTGATTCTCTGTAATGACCAGGTACCTTTTTTGGGGGGTAAATTTGCCAGTCTTTGAAAAGAAATGGAGGGTTCCCATATATATATTATATGTATGTACAGATACAGCCATAAATTCTAGAGATATAATCACACTGGTCTGTCCACTGCATATTGGCAGGCGCTGAGGTTGGATCCTGGATTTTGAACAGTGGCATATCCAAAACTAGAATGCTGCTTAGCTTTCAGTCTAAGGCTTGCCAGGCTGGAGTTACATGTGTCTCTGTAGACATAGGGAGGTGTCGGTGGGGCATATGGACAGGCGGATGTTGGCACTGCAGAATTGAGAGATGGGTTGCTCAGATTGTTCAAGTTATTTAGGCTGTTCAGACCTGAGCCTGGCACCCCTGTGACTGCAGAAGGTACCATGCCAGAGGACATGCTCATTGAGGAAATGGAATTAGGTGAAGAAAACATACTCTGTGAGGACAAAGGGTTAACATTCATGGAGTTGAAGAAAGGGAAACTCTTAGTGGACAGAGAAGCTGAAGTTAGACCCTTGGCTGCCCAGTTGTTGTAGGAGTAACTGGGGTACATGTCATCATAGGGTTGCATCAGCCCATTAAACTGGGGGCCAAAGCCATTTTTACAGAGCTCTGCCTGTTGGTTCCTCTCTCTTTTCCTCCACTTGGCCCGGCGGTTCTTAAACCAAACCTGTAAGGAGACAAAAGACCAGGTAAGATACAAACGAATTCCAATTACCTATCCCTTAACATAATAGAACATAACGTAATAGATTCTACCTATTCCATGTAAGATACAGACGAATTCCAATTCCCTATCCCTTAACATAATAGAACATAACATAATAGATTCTACTTATTCTAATTGACACCCAGGACCACAAAATAATAACTAATAACTACATGAGCCTCTGTGCATGAAATGGCTTGTGGGCAGGAGTGGGACTCCAATAGAATATAAGGACATAACTAATCACTATGTCAGTATAAAGGATTCCTACATCTGTTCTAGAAATCGTTCGTTAGTTAATTATTCTTTGTAGCTGGTTTACATTAATTAAGGACAAATGTCTTGAATAAAAAGGAAAAAGAAGCATTTCCATGAATTTCAGAATCAAACAAATGAACATCATCTTTAACCCCAGGCAGAATATTAGAACAAATGTTAGCCTGGTATGAAACCAAACTCAGTTCCTCCCCTGTGTTAATCTGCTGGAACTGAAAGAAACTTCTAACCCAACTTGTCCTCTCTAGTTTGTTGGCAAGATTTGCTTTTAACTAACTGTGATCCCTAGAACCTCCCTCCAGACAATTGAGAAACCAGTTTATCAAATTGCTCCCATCTCTCCAATACACATCTGCTCGTCTGAATGGTCACAGCCACCCTCCTGCAGGGAGAGTTTGTGTATTGGGCAGTCCCTCTATCTGTAATGTTTGTACAAATCATGTAGTGCATTGCAAATCGCTGTTAACTGGATCATTAATGTCTAGCTGAGGAGATGGCCATTGACAGCCTAGTCACTTAACAATGTAACGAGAATCAATCAGCTCTCATAATGTATCTTATTTGTTAACTGGAAATAATGGTGCAGTGCAGATGTTAATTCCATATTAATGGTAATAAAGTACCCCTTGATAATATGTATTATAATATCTCCATCTCCCCTGTCTAGGTCTATCCAGCGTTTTGGATCACCCACTCACTTTAATTGATATGTGTATATCTTTTTATACTATATATGGAGTACCGACACGTTGCTGCAATAAAGGCATTTGTAAAAGTCCCTTGAGTGCACCTTCAATTATTTGGTTTGTATATATAGATAAACCAACATGATTATATACATAAATACATATATTAGGAATAGGAATGTATAATACTGATCCCAATAATTAGAATAATGATGAAAAACCCTGAAACAATCACTGCAATGCTGGTGATCTAATCTGTAGAATATTATTACCATCTTGTCCCATGTCTAATTGGACCTTTCTACTGCAATCCAATTGTGTGGTGTCTGTCTACTCTCATAACAACCTATTCTTTTTGGAGTTAATATTTACAGGAGTAAAAGAATAAACCAAGTTGTGCTCAAGGTTGATTTTCTACACACAGCCCCACTTTAGATGCCATAAATCTTATCTTTACAGAGCAAGAGATTGGGTTGTGATGTTATTGGGGTTGCACTGGGTGGGCTGGATCGCAGTTTGAGTTTGCAGAACCTTGGCAAATAGCAGTTTGAACTAAGGCAGCACCATATAATGTGAAATGAATGAAAGAAACTTAAATGGCCTCTTAGTCATTGTTTTCTGCCAGAATAAATGATAACAGATTTTAAAAGTAATATATAAAACACACATACATACAGCTTTCTACAAATTATTTTTAGAAAAACATTAAAACTCCAGTGATCTAGTAATAAGGAGGGTGGGTTACACATTACATATTAATATTTCTTATTTACATATTTGTATTATTTTATTAATGTGAAATCCAACCCCAAATTAAAGAAGTTAAATTGTCTCAATTAAACTTCTGATTAAAAAGCTATAATAAATCCCTTATCTTTTACTTCATGTAGGGAGAGTAATATAAGTATATATAATGTGTATATAAGTGTAGCTATAAAGTATATATATCTTTCTATATTTTACCATATATATTTATTTAGACATATAGAAACACATTACTATATTACTGCAGTGTTTTATTTATTCCCCATTTGGAAAATCTCCAGGATTTCAGTTCTTCCCAATACATGATAGAAACCACACCACATGTGTACACAGAACTTACCCTGACTCTGGCCTCAGTGAGGTTGGTCCAGACAGCGATTTCCTCCCTTGTGGACATGTCTGGATAGCGATTTCTTTGAAAAGTGGCTTCTAGCTCCTGTAGCTGCTGGCTGGTGAAGTGGGTCCTCTGCCGCCTCTGCCTCTTTTTCTTGGATGGGTCATCCGCACTATTATCTTCATTCTTGGCCTGGTGACTTTTATCCTTATCTGTCACAGGAAAAAAGAAAATCATCTGTTAGGAATATTACCACCTTAACCTGGGGAATAAACAAAATAAAACCATCTCTAATTCTATTTCTAGCAACAGGACACACTTCCCCTTTAATTTGGATATCATCTCCGGATTCGGTCACTTCAACAAGACATTTAACTTTTCATTTATAAAAAAAAAAAAATAATTAATTCTATAGTTTTGTATGTTTTGTATTTGTGGTCTCTGGATGAACAGCAGCCCAAGTTTCTATATATTGTGTATTACAGAAAGAATCAGAATAATTGTTATATTTTATATATATATATATATATATATATATATTTAAAAATATATATTTATATATATATATATATATTTATATATATATATATATGTATATGCATATACCATGTACCATATATATATTTATATATCTGGGGTTGTGGGTTCCATTTGCAACAATTAATGGACATTTTCCTGTTATTCCATAGTAAATAGCAGCCCTGCAGCCAATCTATAGGTTTGCACTGTCTGTTAAATAAGAATTAGCTGCATTGATGAATCCCTATTTGTTCTCTCTGGTTTACATTATTTTGTTTAGTGTTTGAATATCCAAATGACCATCCAATGGTCCCTGGGGTGAAATAAACCAGTTTCCACCTTCCATGTTCAGTTCATCTGGCTGCAGTCAGGACTCTAATAAGCGATTTCACAATCATTGTTCAACCTAATAAGCTCCAACAGTGTGATTTGTTTTTAGATCGGCCATAGGGTATTATGTTATGTTAGGATATATTAGGGAGACACAATCAGTTGGCTTTTAATTCTTGATAAACTAAAAGAAACATTAGTTAAAATACACGTTACAATTGTATCAACATTTATGGTTATGCACCACATGAGCCCAATACATTTTTGGTATTGAAACCAGCTTGCGATGCAGTGCACTGTATGGATGTTTGTTTAATATATTTTTATGCACAATAAAAAACAATTTAAATAAAAAAAATGTTACAATTGGTAAGCCAGGTTGGGGGTAGAGGGATATCTACATCTTTACCAACCCTGGAGCTCCTAAAATGTGTTACAAAGTAACAGTCACAAAGGGGGGCATATGGGGGTCAGCTAGGAGGTATTATCCAGTGTATGGCAATCACAATATGAACATTTACAAGGAAACGTTATTCTATACAAACTTATTAAAAAACGAAACTCATGTACAATGTCTATCTATTATCTATCTACTTTATCTACTTATCTCTCTACCTACCTATCTACAGGATCTATCTATTATATATCTGTCTGTCTGTCTATATCTATCTATCTATCTATCATATATGTCTGTCTGTGTATCATCTATCTATCTATCTATCGTATATCAATCTGTATATCTTTCATCTATCTATTATATATATGTCTGTCTATCTATTATATATCTGTCTATCTATCTATTTATCTGTCTGTCTATCTATCTATCTATTGTGTATATATCTTTCTGTCTATCATCTATCGTTTATCTATCTATCTATCTGTCTATCTATTATCTATCTGTTTATCTATTTATCTGTCTGTCTATCTATCTATCTATCTATCTATCTATCTGTCTATCTATCTGTCTATCTATCTGTCTCTCTATCTGTCTATCTATTGTATATCTATTATCTATGTCTGTCTATTGTATATCTACCTATCTATCTATCTATCTATCTATCTATCTATCTATCTATCTATCTATCTTATATGTTTGTCTATAATCACAAGAAGCATATCCCTTGTCTATCCAGTCCAGTCTAGGGTGCACACACGGGTCAGTGACAGGTAATGCTCCCACAGAAGGAAGGTGACATTAAGTCCATTGGAACTTGGTTCTTACCTGCGGCTTCTGGGCTGGAGGTGTCTGAGATGGTGTGAACCTCAAGCCTTGATTTACACTCCACTGAGCGCTGCCCCATTGATGAAGCCATGGACACAAGGCTCACTGCCTGATGGTGGGAAGAAACCGCAGCAGTAAGTTTACTCCCAGCCAAGTGATCCAAATGTAAAGGGTCTTTCATAGAGTTCATCGGTGGTGAAGGTACAGAAAGGCACAGCACGGTATCCCACAGAGTTCTACAGCCGCGTGCAGGTGACCTAGATCATTGAGTTCCACTGGATGTCCGACTGATGGCAGCACAGCGTCTACTAGCTACAGACTAGGGATCAGCTTGTCATGTGCGGAAGGATGGACAGTGCTTACTATAAAGATCCCCACTGTCCTTCACAACACACAGGGAATCCCACTAACACAGCTGCCAGGCAGGGAATGAGACAGTTGGTTTGGGACATGGACACTCCAAACCGCATCCCAGGCTCAGTCACATGGACTCAACTTGCTGGTCCCATTCACACTAAACCAGTCAATAGAGATCCAGCAATGGCCGTCAAACCAGACATTTGTCCTACCCTACAGCCGTGACGTCACTGGCACTCGCCACGCCCATACTCAACCACATAGACCGCCCACCAAGCCCGTACAGCGCGTTAGCCAATTGTTAAAGGATATTGAATAATGACGTCCACTCCAAGGGGCGTGTTTAGTATAATTATAGTCACCAATGGGGCAGAAGGGAGGAGGGCTGGGTCCTTGTGTTCACTTCTCCAGTGTAGTAAATGTGTCATAACGGCGCAGAGTTCAATAGAAAGTGAACAGACAAAGCACAGATAATATACAGATAACACACATTACAGGGAATGGGATTAAAGATGACTGGATTGTTTTAAGGGGAAGTAAAAGTAAAATGGGTAAATCAACTTTATAGAAACTTAGGAGCAAACATAGTAGCTATTACCTCTACCGCTTTCTAGCTGGAATATTGTCCATACTTACTGTTAGCAGTGCAAAAGCAGTTATATATCAAAGCGGTGCTGCCCTATAGTTTAGCCTTACTGCACTGCTGCCCTATAGTTTATCCTTACTGTACTGCTGCAGTGCTGCCCTATAGTTTAGCCTTACTATACTGCTGCAGTGCTGCCCTATAGTTTAGCCTTACTATACTGCTGCAGTGCTGTCCTATAGTTTAGCATTACTGTACTGCTGCAGTGCTGCCCTATAGTTTAGCCTTACTGCTGCATCTATCTATCTATCTATCTATCTATCTATCTATCTATCTATCTATCTACCTACCTACCTACGCACCCACCCACCCATCATACATCCATCCATCTATCCGTCTGTCTGTCTGTCTGTCTGTCTATCTATCTACATTCCATCTACATTCTATCTATCTATCTATCTATCTATCTATCTATCTATCTATCTATCTATCTATCTATCTATCTATCTATCTATCTATCTATCTATCTATCTATCCATCCATCCATCCATCCATCCATCTCTTTGTACCTGTAGTTTTCCCTTTAGTCTATATTATGATATGAAACAAACAGGGTTATTCAATAAAAGTTCTTATCCTTTAAAATGGTGCTAATTTTGCCCCAACCAATCAGATGTTACCTTTCAAATGTTAAATAAGTTCTGATTGGTTGGGGCAAAATTGGCACCATTTTAAACGATAAGAACTTTTATTGAATCTCCCTGATAGTCTGAAAAAAAGCCACATTAAATTAATTTCAACATTTTGCTGCCTAAGGAGGTGCTTTCTTCCAGGGATGTGACAGAGAATCTCCCCCAGACCCCACAGCGTTTGGACAGGGACAATACATTTGTAGTGCTTTTAAATCTGATAATACTCTAATTTGCTTAAGTCTTTTAAATAGGGGTTTAAACTGGTCCTAGACGTTTTTTTAAATTTGTTATTGAATTCTCACCAGATCACACAGTATGTGTGTACAGTAAATATTTCCATATTTTGTCCCCATCTCTAAAGTTGGTGACCTAATATTAATCAGGATCAATCCTTAACAATTCGGGTATTAACAATGTACCTTTAGAAGGGAGCTGGGTGATCAGGAGAGGGTGGACTCTACAGCATGGGTGGGAAAGTATAAAGAGGATAATGGATAATCTGGTGGCTACAGATCCATTTGCATCTCTAATCGGTGCCTTCTTCATAACAGATTAATGTAGGTGTGTTAGTCTGTGTGACAGGAGACCCTACAAACTTGTATAATTGAAGGGGTGAGAAGGCAGTCTAATCTTAATAAATGCCCCCCCCCCCCTCCCTCCAGGTTATGGGGATATTTTTATGGACTTTTTATTTATATTCCAGCAGATTTTCCTATGATCCCATTTGGGTGAGATGAGCATTGACACACACATGCAATAGGATTTCTCCAATAAGAGTATTGTCCAAATCATCGACTCTCTTTAGTTACTTATCCTACATCAACCCTCCCATAGTCACTTACAGAGAGTGACTATTAGAAATGTTACTAGAAACACTAGCAAACACTATGTCTAAAATAGGAATAAGATAAATGTACTGTCTGTATTTCTTACCGGTAACAAGTCACTTTTTATTTCTAAAATATAAATTGTAAAAATTCCTTAAAGCAATGGTGTAAAAAAGTACAATTATTTCCGCTTGATTTTAGTTGTATATTGAATGAATATCATACTTGTAGAGACAACCAGTAACATTGTATTGATCACAAAGAAATAATTACAAACTGCATATGCTGTTCTTATTGCCAGTCTGATTGTGACTATAATGCAGATATTCCCATAGAATATGTTACACACTGGATACAGACATTTTCAGACTACCTGTCTCCCATACAGGCAGTGTATAAACACAGTCAGAGAGATGGAATAATAACAGATCATTCATAAGGGATATGAGACCTTATGAATGATTATCCCATTGTATAAGGATTATTTCTACTTTATCCTTTTGCACAATATTCATAAAGAGCAAACAATGAAATCTTAGTAGGCAAACGTCCCTGCTTTATTTTGCTTGTAGCATGGAGTCAATATTTAGAAATCATATAAGATAAACTTGTTGGAACTGATAAGGATTTTCAATGTTAAAATGAATGGCATCGCCTGATCCTGACATGTTATTGTTCCTAGAATCTGTCATCAACTGGGCAAATACTATGAAAAGCAAACAATTTATATTGGGACATGTAAAGCCCTATCCAACTAACAAGGGCTATAAGAAATGCCATTACATCAAATTATAGATATAGTTAAATTAAGATGTAATTATATATATATAGCAATAGAATGCACTGGTCATAACCTTACACACATCACATTCAACTTTTAATTGTTAATAAGAATGACCTGCTATTTCGATTATTAATCGATCTGTTGATACAATATTTTGGATTGAGATCTGGATATGCACCTAAGTCCATTTCATTACCCAGCAAATATAAAATATTATTCAGTTCAAATTAAAGTGGACAGTACTGCATGCCAAACCCTATTATGTGAATGACAAATGTAATGTGCAGGTGTGAGATAGATAACCAGGGTCTGTTAACAGTTCATGTAGACATGTGTGATTGCACCAATATATAGTACTCCAATATTAACCACTTCTAGCAATAATGTGCCACTAACAGTTAAATAAATGGTCCTTCACTGCAGTTCCTGTTGGCTCCTAATTCTAGCCTTTCTGCAGTTCACATTACTGGCCAGTCCCTGATGGAGAGCCATTAATTACCCATTCAGTCAATATTAAGCAAAAGACAATTCTTTTTACATAGGATTAAGCAGCCATCAGATTGTTCCATTAGTGTATTCCTGCTCACGAAAAAGCTCTACTTATACATCTCCTGTTCCCAGGAGTCATACAGCAATCCTTGCATATATTATGCTTGTGGAGGAAACAACAGAACACCAGGGCTTTTTTATGCAAGATTTTTTTAAGGCTATTAAGCCATTCTGATAATCGGTTCCTAGTGAAAATGAATTCATTTCGCATTGACAGTTCACAGCTTTATCAGTTGGATTTATATAAAAATAATAAATTGGTAAAAGCCAAGAAATCCAGAATATTAGAAACTATATATATATGTATATTATACCAGACCAAGGTAGCGTTTTATAATATATAAATACTTATTATCCCTATAATCAGCAATCTATTTCTATCTATCTATCTATCTATCTATCTATCTATCTATCTATCTATCTATCTATCTATCTATCTATCTATCTATCTATCTATCTATCTATCCATCTATCTAGTCTGTCTGTCTATCTTTCTAATAATTATTTCTATTATATATATATATATATTATATATATTCTTTCCTCATTTATCTGAAACTGCAGTTTATTAGAATATTAGAAGTTATCACGTCCTTTTTATAGATTCTATTTATCAGATGTAATGTGGTTAGAAATGTCAAACCCACTGTACACTCTATACTGGTTCAGTAAGTTTTGTCCTGTTTTTTTTTTTGTATATGTTCTGGTGTATTCTATTTTGTTGAATTGTTTGATATTAGTTATTTAGGATTACCCATAGTTTTATGACTGGCTTTATTTCTTTGTGGCTGCTGCTGCATTTGATTTCTACATATAAATATAATGTTATGATTATGTTATGATGATATTAGGCCCAAGATCACATAGCCAAATCGATTGGGAGGATGATCTCTCCAAATCTTGAGTATTTGAAACATTCCTATGATAGGAAATATATTATACCACGTGTACAGCTCCTAATAATTACACTCTCCCCAACTTTGGGGCTGGATTCACATTTCCATTTTTTTAAAAACACAGTTATCGTAAAAGGACAGGGATTATTAGGAGATTATGTAGCAAGGCAAACCATCATTAAAATAATCTCTTGCAAACTGTTTAATGATAGACACCAACATTGTCCTAATAACAGGTATAATTAAAATATAATTAAAACCAGGATCTTGTCCTAAAATCCTTGGCTGCCATGTGGATGTTTTGTGAATATTTGTTTGTGATTTTGTTTTGTTTATTTTTTTGTTATATGTACTTACAGTTAATCAGATCTCAACCATATTACATGTCCTACACTATGGAAGGAGGACTATAATTTTATTCTAAACATAGTTACAAAATGCTCCTTAATTCTGATTTTCACAAAGGATTACAAGAAGCCTCCATCTAGACAGTTAACTCCATCTGAGTCTGGTGTGTTCCAGGTCTATCTAGGCTACAATGTGAGTCCTTCTACCTGTGTTTCTCGGTCTATATGCCAAGTAGTCTGGGCACTGCACACTAACACACTTTGAGGCTCTTCTACAAATTAATTCTGTTGTCATTTGTTTCCAATTACAACCAGGTCATATTTTTAAAGTTCCAGTAAAATGATAGAACCAATGTAAATGATTAATGGTTACATTATCAATGCAAACATTACAGGTGGAACATATATAAAGACAATGCTACTGCAACTGCACTTGCCATCATCCCTTGCATCCATAGTCTGTCTAGAAGTCGATATCATTGTATCATTAAAATAATTCCCTACTTCAATGTTTTATTAAACCCAATGCCTCCAGTAAGCAGTTCAGTATAACCAGTATATGGTGGCCTATTCAGGGCATAGCTGCCTGTTAAATAGTTTATTCTTCAAATAAGGATGTGCATATTAAGAACACATCTATTTTCTCCCCATTAAAAGGCAACGCTGTGAATATAGATGACCCTGCAAGGGATATTTTAACCCCATGTATTGCTTGATGGTGTAAACTGTCCCTTATAGACTTGCAGATCTTAGGGAGAGTATTCCAGTGTCTATTGTTGAGTGCACCTGCCTGCCACTAGAGGGCGCTCAAAGATCATGTGTTCTCAGTCTAGGCAGATAGAAGGCTCCAATACCAACCCAAATTTGTCCCCACTGCACTTTACAGTGTGTTTGGTCACTTGACTTTCCAAGTTGGTAGCAATAGTTTTAGGGGAAAGAATTCTTAATTGTGCACATGTTAATACAAATATATTCTCTAATCAGCTATGTCCTAAAAGGCAATTTACTGCATACAATTAGCAGCCAATTCCATTCATTGCCATATATATTAATTCCTTTTACCTAGTTAACCACGGTAGGCTTTAGAATATACATTACCCCCCAATCATGTCCATGAAACCCACCAGTTTCATTGAAACAAACTAAATGTAAACCATTTTAGATAACATCCCCACCATGACACCCTGATCCCACCCACTACCCCTCCTATAGAGAGGCTGCCTGCACTGCAGTACAAAGTACAGCTGGTACTTTGGTGGAGTCTGATAAATAGTCTGCCAGTGTCCCTGCAGCTGCCCTCTGTACCCTCTGTACCAGGAAAGGCGCCACTCTTCATATCTGTGTCCTTAGAGAACACACTCACATTTACAGACAGGCACACTACTGTATTAGCCACACACTGATCCCTCATCCTGCTGTATATCATAGCCATAAACCTTAAATAAGGGGACTTAATAATATCATGAAATTTAAAATTTATTAACACAGTAATATACAAGTAATATATAATCATATATAATGATTTTATATATATATATATATATATATATATATATATATCTCCGATTTTCAGAAACCAACCCACATCTATAACACTTACATTACCAGGATGGTCAGTGCACTTACCTAATTGTACACAGGCTGTAACCAATTTGCGACAGTTGGTCTCCATCCTGATACTGTCTGTTATCTGCAACACAATAGATGGAATACATAAGAAACCGATATATATATATTGTATTAGTATTAATACAGCAGTAGTAGTAAAACAGGATTCACACACTATAATTAATAATATTAAGATAATAATTAAGAATAGACAAGATATTGAATAAAATATTCTATCTGATGGTAATCTGGTAATATATATTATATATTATATATATTATATTTATATAATCTCCACTTGTATAAACTATTTAATGATATATAATAATATTTATTATGGGACCTTTACCCTTTTTTACACAAACATTTCTTCCATTTATTTAAATAGAGGGAATTAGTAAAAACACACAATGCTATTAATAAAACCCAGGGGCGATTTGCCTGTATATCCTTATACATCCCTTATCATTAATTAATGTAATTACCTTCCAGGAAGATGTTAGCTAATTATAAAACGCCATATCCCTACTACTATCCAATGGATCATTTGTTCATTTAGATTTTAATTAATCAGGTTTCACCTCTACACCCAGAGTAACTTTTGTAATAGTAATAATAATAATAATAATAATAATAATAATAATAATAATAATTATTATTATTATTATTATTATTATATACAAAATAATAATAATAATAATGCATTGTGTACCCAATAACAATGATTTGCATGGCTGGGGGATTGTTTAGTGCACAGGCAGCCAATAAAAGTAGAGCCCATTGCTGATTACATTCATCCTAATTGAAATAAGGCCAAATACTAAATTCCTACCTAATGAGGAGCAAAAAAATAGCAAGTGACAAAAACCAATTGGAAACTATTTTGTGGCAATAAATAATTAAATATCCCACCATAAACTTACTCCCATCTCAGTGTATTCTGGGGTTTACTAGATTTTTCCTTATTTTCTTTAAAAAAAATAATCTGTGCTGATGTTATTTTCCTTTCCCTTTAGATCTGTGCCAGAGAGCAGGCGTTTGGCTGGCACAGATCTGAGTGATTCTGCTGTAAAATCATAGGATTAGTGGCTGATTGAGATGTCTGTCCATGAGATATTACAAAATTCATTATCACAGCTCCTTACTAACACGATATGAAGTAACACAGATGGGATTTTATTAGCCCAGGATTGAAATATTTACTTATGATAATTTGGGTGGAAATTTGCATGTCATCATCTCTGTAATCTTTTTTTCCTCTTTCTAATGTCTGCACTGGCTGAATGATTAGCTGAAGGTTTGCAATGATGGAGCCTTCTGACCCCAACCTATGGTCCACTTATTAAATGATAACATTAGAAATAAGGAGAATGTAATCAGCGCAGATTCTGGCCCTGTGTCTGTCTGTCTGTCTGGGCTCGATCTGATTTACTAGGAATCGTTTCTTTATGTGAGTTCTATATTTACTTACACACATTTCATACTGGGTTATATTGTATACAGAATATTAAATGTTTAATCATTTAGATATCATGCATTATATTGTATAGCATAAAACACAAACATAGTATTATCTTGTTGTGGGTCTTCTTACTTGTGTTTGGTTTATAGTGTTGAAGAAATAATTAATTGGTACTATTTCTATAATCTGAACCAATAATTGAAATAGATTATATACAATATAAACCAATGTTTTATTCATATTTTATATCATTTATTCCAATTATTGGTTTAGGTGATATCACACACCCAATAAATACAACATTCATTTCCAAATAAATACAATAGTCTACAATGTAAAAGGTTATCAACTCACAAATAAATAGCCACTTATATAGATTTCCCTACACTATCAGCACATTGCAATACTACGATATACTGGTGTTGTTATACAGATAGCTGAAGGTTATATATTCACACACAGCCTGGTTTGAAATGCTACCCATACACACAAATATAAAGCTCTATTCCAATAATACCCCTTAGGTTCAGGGGTTTGGTAGACATACACACAGCAGTAACGTTGTTTCATAAGTAGAATGAATGGGTGTTGGATTAAACTGAAATCATAAGTGCAATGAGATCCCAGGGCATACATTGAATGAACGAGGAAAGTCTATTTCTATGAGTATAGGACCATAGGCTTGACAGATGTTTGCCAAGTACAACAACTTAATCTGAAATGTAAATTATGTTCCATCATCTAATATATATATTATATTATATATAACATGTTATTGATCCACACAATAATTTAACTATTGTTTGAACCTCTCTAACTATCCCCTGTTATAACTATCCTTATTATAATTATCCCTATTATAACTACCTCTATCATAACTATCCTTATTATAACTATCTCTGTTATAACTATCTTTATTAGCACTATACCCATTCGAAATACCCTTATTATAGTCATCTCTATTATAACTATCTTTATTAACACAATCCATATTGTAACTATCCCTATTATAACAATCCTTATTCAAACTATCTCTAACTATCTCTATTATAACTATCCTTATTATAACTATCTCTATTATAACTATGCTTATTATAACTACCTCTATTATAACTTTCTCTATTATAACTATCCCTATTACAACTATCCATATTATAACTATCTCTATTATAACTATCTTTATTAAAACTATATCTATTATAACTATCTTTATTAATACTATCCCTATTATAACTATCCCTAATATAACTATTCTTCTCATAACATCTCTGTTATATTGCCTATTTGCCTGTTATAACCTTAATACAACTATCTCAGTTATAAATATCTCTATTATATCTATCTTTATTACAACTATCTATGTTGTAATAACGATATTTTGGGTAGTTTTATTATAACTACCCGTGTTGTAACTATCCTTATTATAACTATCTCTATTATAAAAAATCCCTATTAAAACTGTCCCTGTTATTACTATCCTTATTATAGCTACCTCTATTATAACTATCCCTATTATAACTATCTCTATTATAACTATCCCTATTATAAATATCTCTAACTATCCCTATTATACCTATCTCTATTATCACTATCCCTATTACAACTATCCTTATTACAACTATCCCTATTATAAATATCCTATTTAAAAACAGCAGAGGGACCCAGATACTGAAAGGGAATGGGAAGGTTTCTGGCCCTTTATAGCAATATTTCACACATATCAGTTATCCTTCCAGATACCCTCTGATCTCTAACCATCTGGATTAGCTTTGTCTTCTGTTACAAAACTTGTCTGACACTGTAATACAAAGTAAAGGGAAGGGCACACAGTGGACTTGGCTGTTTCACTACTCACATAGAAACCCGCAGATTTTTTTTTTGTTAATATACAAAGAAACACTCACAAATCCCCCCCACACACACATATGCGGACACTCTCACTAACACACACACACACACACACATACCCATGCTCTCACTAACACACACACATACCCATACCCCCACTAACACACTTAGACATACCCACACTGTCACTAACACACACACACATTTCCATACTCTCACTAATACACTCATTCATACCCACACTCTCACTAATACCCGCACACATGCATTCCCACACTCACTAATACACACACACACAGACATACCCACATTCTCACTAATACACACACACATACATACCCACATTCTCACTAATACACACACACATACATACCCACATTCTCACTAATACACACACACATACATACCCACATTCTCACTAATACACTCACACAGACATGCCCACATTCTCACTAATACACACACACACAGACATACCCACATTCTCACTAATACACACACACAGACATACCCACATTCTCACTAATACACACACAGGCATACCCGCACAAACTCACTTAAATGTACATTTTTACACACACAAAATGCCCCCCTTCAACAGATGTTAAACAAAATTTACATTTACAGAACTGCACAAACTTTCTACCATTCCCCCAATTTAACCCCCTCCCCCAGACTTTAATTTAATAATGACTGAACCTATAGTCCTACCCATAGTACCCATAGTCCTACCCATAGAACCCATAGTGCAACCCATAGAACCCATAGTGCAACCCATAGAACACCGTGCAACCCATATAAACTTTAATGCTATCCAAAGAACCCATAATGCTAAGTAAGTGGTTGCAAACCTACTAATAATGGATGTTTTCTGTCATATTTTAAAATGTTTATGCTACCTTATAACTGAGATATCTCTCTGTATAACCAGAGGCCAGTCACCCAGCATATATAATACATACAGGGGTTGAGATAATTTTCCATAGACCCCAGGTCATTTCTATCCATGCACTTGCACAGTGGAACTAAGTGAAAGGAAAGTAACTTTGCACTTACCAGTTGGGCTAGTTAATTGGTGGTTGTCACTGCCGGCCTTCCTTCTAGTGAAGGGATCTCTGGTGCAGGTAGGGGGAACCACAAGAGATCATATGCAAAGGACAATCCAAAGCCAAGGCCAAACTAAGACAATATCCCAAGTTCTCCTGCCAGGTCAGATCTACAGCTGGGAGATCTGAGGTGCCTGTTCCAAGGTCTCTCTCCCTCTGTCTTGCTCTCTCTCTCTCTCTCTCTCCTTCTGCAGAGGGAAGGGCGTGACGTCACGAGAGATTCCACTAAACTCAGGCAGAGCAGGAGGAGGGAGAGGGGTCACAGTGTAGACAGTGGGGGGCAGGGTTAGGGGAGCACAGAGCGATCAGGGGGTCAACAAATATAAACCAGAAAAAAACAGGAACAATATCTGAGAAATCAGATAAGGCAAAAGAGAGACTCAAAAAAACTACAAGGAAAGTTAATCAGGCAATCAGTGATAGGGGATTATCTCGGTAATGGAAGTGATGGATGCATCCTATCAGGAAACTGAGACAGTAGCTGCAGAATCTCATAAAATGGGTGGGTGAGAGGTTACATCAGCAAGGGGAATTCATTAGCCTTCTAGATCTTGATGGTTGGAGGAAACACTTCCTGGGGAAAACTGAGAGTCAGTGAGTGGCAGTACTGAGGGGCAGTGAGGTGCAGTGAGAGTCAGTTAGGGGCAGTGAGAGGTAGTGAGAGGCAGTGAGGGGCAGTGCTAGTTTGTTGGAATGTCTCAATACAGAGAATAGAACACCCACCCACTGGTAATCTATAGATCCTATACAGAACCTAATAATCCATTCCAATAATACTGGGCTGTGATTTCTTTCATGGAAACCTAAACAGAAATAGTGTTTGGGTCAATAGTACAATAGTTAGGGGTAGCGTTATTTGTGAATGATAGGAATGAATCATTACCAAGGACCTGCCGGAAATGTCCAGACAGGAAAGTGTGGGTATGAGTCTATGGATTCCACCCCAGCCAAGTGTATGGGCATATATCCCATGTCAACTGCTCAGCAATGGACTGCTGTGCGGGAGGGATGGAAAGCGCTCTGGCAGCACCTACACTTTACTAGACACTGCAGGATCGATCGATCTGTTTATACAGACATGTGGCATACAATGTATTTACATAGAAATAATTTAAAAGTAATATTACATATAGACAATGATGAACTGCACTGTAGTTAATATACCATGTAGAACAATGTACTACAATATAATATAGAATACTAGATTAATATATAATTGCAGTGTAGTCATTATATGGTATATTTCATGTAGATTGTAATACAGTACAGTTATTCTTTCCCACATATTAACACCAAATCTCTTGTTATTCAGTGATAATTCAATGTAACACTGTATTAATGGAAGTAATAAAGACCAATCACTCAGTGCATTTTGTCACCTAATAAACTCACATTGAATTCTTCTCATTTCTATCCAATGAATGTGTTATAGATTTCGTTCGGTAATATTAAATCGAATGTAATATCCAGCATCCCATAATAATCAGCATATCATACAGCCATATAATGTTTCCATTATCAGCAGCTGTGTATCTATAATGTATATAATAATTAATATAAAGTTACAATTCTAGATGGCAATGTTGCCAATTTCTGGTCCTTCTCTTGCTAATCTGTTAGCAGCCCTTTTAATGTACTAATTATATCACCGATCGTCTGATTATTACTCGTCTACTGATTATATTACTGATCTGCTGATTATTACTGATCTATTGATTGTATTACAGATCTACTCATATTGCTGATATGCTGATTATTACTGATCTACTGCTTGTATTACTGATCAACTGCTTATATTGCTGATCTGCTGATTATTACTGATCTACTGATTATATTGCTGATCTACTGATTATATTTCTGATCTGACGATTATTTTGCTGATCTACTGATTATATTACTGATATACTGATTATTTTGCTGATCTGCTGATTATTACTGATCTACTGATTATTTTGCTGATCTACTGATTTCATTACTGATATGCTGATTATTACTGATCTGCTGATTATTACTGATCTACTGATTATTACTGATCTACTAATTATATTACTAATCTACTGATTACATTACTGATCTACTGATTATATTGCTGATCTGCTGATTATTACTGATCTACTGATTACATTACTGATCTATTGATTATATTGTTGATCTGCTGATTATTACTGATCTACTGATTATATTACTGATCTGCTGATTATTATTGATCTACTAATTATATTACTAATCTACTGATTACATTACTGATCTACTGATTATATTGCTGATCTGCTGATTATTACTGATCTACTGATCTAACTGATATAGACTGATTCTGTAATGTGATTATTACCGATTTAAGGATTTTATACTGATCTACTGAATTTATTATTGTGATGTTATATTTGATTTACGGATTATATTACCGATCTACTAATTATACTGATCTACTGATTATATTACTGATTTACTGATTATATTACTGATCATCAACTGATTCTTACTAACTACTGATTAAAATATTACTCTGTAATTATAAAACTTGCTGGTGTGCTGATATAATATTAACAGTGTACTGATTTTAATATTACTGCTGTAATAATTATAATATATATGAATACTGATTATAAATTTACTGATGCAATTAATATTGTATACTATTCAGATATACTTTTACTGGTGTATGATAATTATAATATTAATGGGGTACTGATTATAATATACTTGTGTACTAATATAATATTACTGATGTACTGGTAATATTTCTTTGCACTGAATATAATATCATGATGTAATGATGTAATATACTGGGTATGTATGATTATAATATTACTTGTGTACTAATTATAACATTACTGGTGAAGGATAACATTTATTGTGTACTGATTATAATATTACTAGTTGTACTGATTATAATATTACTGGTCTGATGATTATATTATTACAGGTGTAAGATTATAATACTAATGGGTGAAGATTATATTACAGTGTATGATTATAATATTACTGGTTTGTGATTATATACTACAGGTGTACTATTATAATATTACAGGTGTGCAATTATATAATATTACTGGTGCATCGTTACAATATTACTGGTGTGTACTGCGTATAATATTACTGGTGTACTGGTTATAATATAAACTGTGTATGATTATAATATTACTGGTGTAGTTTAAATATACTGGTGTATTGGTTAATATTACTGGGTTATCTGGTTATATATTACTGTGTACTGCTTATAATATTACTGGTGTATCGGTTATATATTTACTGGTGTACTAGTGATAATTACTGGTGTACTGGTTATGCTGTACTGGTGTATCGGTTATATATTACTGGTGTACTGGTATAATATTAATGGTGTACTGATTATAAATTACTGGTGTACTGTTATAAATTACTGGTGTTCTGGTATAATAATAATGGTGTGTCGGTTATAATATACTGGTGTACTGGTTATAAATTACTGGTGTACTAGTTATAATATTACTGGGTAGCGTTATAATATTACTGGTTTGCTGGTTATAATATACTGGTGTATCGGTTATATTACTGGTGTACTGGTTATAATATTACTGGTGTACTAGTTATAAATTACTGGTGTATCGGTTATAATATACTGGTTTGCTGGTTATAATATTACTGGTCTATCGATATTACTGGTGTACTGGTTATAATATTACTGGTAAACTGGTTATAATATAACTGGTGTATCTGTTATATATTACTGGTGTCTGGTTATAATATTACTGGTGTATCGGTATAATATTACGTGGTGTACTGGTTATTATAATACAGGTGTATCGATAATAATTACTGTGTTGTATTGGTTGTACTGATCGTAACCGTTTGGAAAGTGAGAGAAAAAAGTAGAGAATTAAACCTGACAGTCTGGGCTACTGGGAATATGGCCCAATAAGGTGCTGGACCAAGCACAGGCACAGTAAATTGATAACTAGCACAGTGTGTCATGTATAGTGTCAATGTATATAGGTTGTGTGGGGGGTGGTACACTGGCAAAGTGAATTGATTTGGATTGAATTAGCCTTAGTGGTATGATGAACCACTTGCAGTATCACAAAGGGCAAGTCTGTGTTGGTAGCCTGTGTAGGGTTTTGCTAACCTTTGTGGGATGGGATGAGCCCAGACTGTGTGTGCCTGAGTGCTGGGTGCAGCTGAAGTGAGCAGCTGTTGGGAAATGGAAATAGCAGATCCAGGATGATTTCCATCCCTCTCGGAGTGTGAGGATCGAGGCGGACAGAACGTTTCACGCTCCTAATCTCCTGTTACATTATTAGTCATACTCCTATTAAACAACTAATAATGTCCCCAACCACCAAGGAATTCAGACAAACCGTGCAAAAGACTCCCCACTGGCTTCCTGTGTCTGTGCCAACTTGCAAAGTACCAACCATTCCTACTGACACACACACACACACACACACACAACACACACACACAACACACACACACACAACACACACTCTCTCTCTCCTCTCTCTCTCTCTCTCTCTCTCTTCTCTATCATCTATCTATCTATCTATCTATCTATCTATCTATCTATGTCTGTTGTCGTCTGTCTGTCTGTCTGTCTGTCTGTCTGTCTGTCTGTCTGTCGTCTGTCTGTCTGTTATATCTGTCTGTGTCTGTTATCTGTTATATCTATCTATCTATCTATCTATCTATCTATCTATCTATCTATCTATCATCTATCTATATACTATCATCTATCTATCTTCTCACTCTCTCTCTATCTATATATCTATCTGTCTATCTACCTACCTATCTATCTACTCTATTATCTCTCTCTCCCCTCCTCTCTCTCTCTCTCTCTGTGTGTCTGTCTGTCGTCTGTCTGTGTGTGTCTGTCTGTCCATCCATCCACCCCCATCCCTCTCTGCTCCTCCCCATCATCCATCTATCCACCCATCCATCAATCTCCTCTACCTCACTTTAAAGATTTTAAAGATTACAGTAATAATGCTGGTAGCAGTGTGTTATCCCAATGTGCATGACTGCCCTCATGTAGAGAAGTCGGTGTTGTTATTTTATGGGCTGTGATCCTGTTTAGTACAGAGCTTTGATGTGAAGCACACACAATTCACTGTGATAATGAGGATTATGATCAGTACTTGCATTTCCCTAACTAGAATCCTGACAAAAAGTTGGTAATGTAAATAACAAATCACTATCTGTTTAACAACTCCAAACAGTATCGATTCGATGGCTGGTCCAAATTGTCATCCCCTGTAGTAAATGTACTCATTCATGGTTACCCATCCATGCCTTTCCCATAATGCAATCACAGCCAGGAATAAAGAAAACATTTTAAAAGCTTATGGATCTGCATATAAATTAAAATATCTGCCCCTGAGCTTCCTGTCACCCAAACACAAGCCATTTATAGGGGTTAAGAGAGTAGTTAAATCTAATCAAATATTCTTTCTTGCTTTATGGACTATTGTAATAGTATAATGTGAAGACATTATTACTGTGGGTCTGGGAAACAGATTGGCAATCATGGTAATGTACAAGGGAGAGTCAGTCAACTTGTCTATATTCTACTGCCCAGCAGGTTTGCTTATCAGCACCACAATTCCCAATAAAGGAACAATTAAGAGAGACGTTTACCCTTCTATACTATACAATGTAATGATAGAAGAAATCATCAAGGGGTCCCTGGCAGTATCTGCCTTGTTCTTGTGACATCACTATAGAACCCTTTATAAAGATATAATTTACAGGAGAGTCATTACTATCTCTCTATCTACCTATCTCTCTGTCCGTCTGTCTTTATCTATCTATCTATTATACTATCTATATCTATCTATCTATCTTCTATCTATCATCTATCTATCTGTCTCCATACATATCTATCTATCTATCATCTATCTATCTATCTATCTATCTAATCTTATCTATCTAATCTATCTATCTATCTATCCTATCTATCTATCTATCTCATATCTCTGTCTGTCTGTCTGTCTATTATCCATACACTATCTATTTCTATCTATCATCTATCTATCTATCTATCTATCTCATCTATCTATCTATCACTATCTATCTGTCGGTCTGTCTGTCTGTCTGTCTGTCTGTCTCTCTGTCTGTCTATCATCTCCTTTCTCTCTCTCCTCTCTCTCGCAGTTTCTCCGTCCTTTTTATAGATCTTATTCTTTATCCCGATGTCAATGATGGAGCCCTGTCCCCCCCCCTCCCCCCACTGTCCATCTCCTGGGTTCCGTCCGTTTTGTGTCCCGCACATGGTCGTCTCTGTCTGGTGTCTTCTCTTTTGTTGCCTTGTTGCTCGTCCTGGGTCTTTTGTCCTCCCTAGTGGTTCTTGCTGCCCTGGCTTTTCTTGCTTTCTGTGGCGCCCCCCCGCCCCCCGCCTGTAGCATGCTTTCGCCTACACACCCTGACTTCCTCGTTTTCGCTGTGTATTGTTTATGTGCTGCTCTTCGGCCCCAGGAGCACATACCATTAGCCCGCCCTTGTCACTGGCGCAAGGCTGCTATATCTCCGTCACAACCCCCCTTTCCCCCAGCCCTATCCGCCTCTCCTCTGCGTTCATTGTAATATCCTTTCCCTGTCGGATAGCTTGTTCTTCGGCCTGTACCCTCGTGTACCACGCTCCCCCCCCCTACTTATTGCACCCTCCCCTCCCACACGGGTTCGTGTACCCTGCATACTCCAGGGGCTCACCCTTCTTTTCTACCTCCACCCCCACCTTAGATGAGACCAGTCTTCTCGGCCCCCTCGGGCCACAGCGGGTATTCTTACCGCCGAGTGCGCTTACCTGTGCGGGCCCCGCCATCCTTCGCATACTTCTCTTGCCCCCTGTTTGAGGTGTCTCCGCCCCACGCCCCACTTGCCCTATCCCTCGGTCCTTCCTTCCGGCTATCCTGTATCACCATCGTGGCATCTGTGTCCCACACCTCGCCCGTTGGCTGCCCGTGTGGCAGTCGTTTGTTGACATATTTGCAGTTGTGATTTTGGGTCTTGCGTTTGTCTTTTTTTTTGTTATATGCGTTCTGTGTCGTACTTACCGCCGCTCCATCCCCCACTCGACCCTGTCCTCCCACTATTGGCGGCGGACCTTCCTCTCGTCACACACCTCAACACCCTCGTTCCCCTCTCCTAGGCTACCGCCTGCCTACTTCGGTTCTACGTCCCAACCCACTGGAGCCTTACCCGTCAGCTCCGCTCTCGTGATGATGTGACGCTCCATGCTTGCATGTGGATGCAGGTGTACGGGGTGTTTTCGCACCTAGTCTGTGTCGCTGGTCGGACTGCTTACCGCCATCTTGTGCCCGCCAACACGTTCCTAGACCCACGTGTTGTTCAGACTCCTGGCATCATAGTGTATGCCTCAGCTCGTTGTAGTGCTGTGGCTCTTCTGTTTACCGCCACTCCCCGACCCCACACGCAGGACTATCCTATTTCAAATTCATTCACTCGTTGTACCGTATCAGTTATCACACAATTATCCTCAATGGTGTCAGTAGTATGTGAGAACCGGTCCCCCCCCCAGACACACCATGACTAGACAACCACATGTGCACCTAGTACATGTCCGCCTGTGTTAGCCCCCTATTCCCCCAACTTCAGCCACCACCTTCCGGTGACAACTATCTAACGACCATGGTCTGGCAATGCACTGCCATCCAGCAACCTTCAGTATCACTATGACGGATATTAGAAGGTACCACTATATATGTTAGCCCTACGGAACACATCATAGAGGGTGCCCTTTATCCATACAATAATTCCTCTTTATCTTGTGTTATACTGTTCACCTTTTGTAATACCCCAGATGACATCCAGCAGTTAATGAGTGACTGGCCTATAACCAGTATATGGTGGCTATGTCAGGGCATCGATGCTGCCTGTAAATAGTTTATCTTTAATAAGGATGTGCATATTAGAACACATCTATTTTCTCCCATTAAAAGGCAACGCGTGTGAATATAGATGACCCGCAAGGGATATTTTAACCCCATGTATTGCTTGATGTGGTTGTAACTGTCCCTATAGACTTGCAGATTTAGGGAGAGTATCCAGTGTCTATTGTTGAGTGCACCTGCCTGCCACTAGAGGGCGCTCAAAGATCATGTGTTCTCAGTCTAGGCAGATAGAAGGCTCCAATACCAACCCAATTTGTCCCCACTGCACTTTACAGTGTGTTTGGTCACTTGACTTTCCAATTGGTAGCAATAGTTTTAGGGGAAAGAATTCTAATTGTGCACCTGTTAATACAAATATATTCTCTAATCAGCTATGTCCTAAAAGGCATTACTGCATACAATTAGCAGCCAATTCCATATCATTGCCTATATATTAATTCCTTTACCTAGTTAACCACGGTAGGCTTTAGAATATACATTACCCCCCAATCATGTCCATGAAACCCACCAGTTTCATTGAAACAAACTAAATGTAAACCATTTTAGATAAATCCCCACCATGACACCCTGATCCCACCACTACCCCTCCTATAGAGAGGCTGCCTGACTGCAGTACAAAGTACAGCGGTACTTTGGTGGAGTCTGATAAATAGTCTGCCAGTGTCCCTGCAGCTGCCCTCTGTACCTCTGTACCAGGAAAGGCGCCACTCTTCATATCTGTGTCTTAGAGAACACACTCACCTTACAGACAGGCACACTACTGTATTAGCCACACACTGATCCCTCATCCTGCTGTTATCATAAGCCATAACCTTAAATAGGGGAATTAATAAATTATGAAATTAAAAATTATAACACAGTAAATACAAGTAATATATAATCATATATAATGATTTATATATATATATATATATATTATATATATAATATATATATATATATATATAATATATATCCGATTTTCAGAAACAACACATCTATAACACTTACATTACCAGGGTGGTCAGTGCACTTACCTAATTGTACACAGGCTGTAACCAATTTGCGACAGTTGGTCTCCATCCTGATACTGTCTGTTATCTGCAACACAATAGATGGAATAACATAAGAAACCGATATATATATATATATTGTATAGTATTAATACAGCAGTGTAGTAGTAAAACAGGTTCACACACTATAATTAATAATATTAAGATAATAATTAAGAATAGACAGTATGAATAAAATATTCTATCTGATGTTAGGCTATAAATATTATATTTATATAATCTCCACTTGTATAAACTATTTATGATTATATAAATAATATTATTATGGGACCTTTACCCTTTTTTACACAAAACATTTCTTCCATTTATTTAAATAGAGGGAATTAGTAAAAACACACAATGCTATTAAAAACCCAGGGGCGATTTGCTGAATCCTTATACATCCCTTATCATTAATTAATGTAATTACCTTCCAGGAAGATGTTAGCTAATTATAAAACGCCATATCCCTACTACTATCCAATGGATCATTTGTTCATTTAGATTTTAATTAATCAGGTTTCACCTCTACACCCAGAGTAACTTTGTAGATATAATAATAATAATAATAATAATAATAATAATAATAATAATAATAATTATTATTATATATTATTATATTATATTTTATTATTATTATTATATTATATACAAAATAATAATAATAATAATGCATTGTGTACCAATAACAATGATTTGCATGGCTGGGGGATTGTTTAGTGCACAGGCAGCCATAAAGAGAGAGCCCATTGCTGATTACATTCATCCTAATTGAAATAAGGCCAAATACTAAAATTCCTACCTATGAGGAGCAAAAAAATAGCAAGTGACAAAAACCAATTGGAAACTATTTTGTGCAATAAATAATAAAATCCCACCATAAACTTACTCCCATCTCAGTGTATTCTGGGGTTTACTAGATTTTTCCTATTTTCTTTAAAAAAAATAATCTGTGTGATGTTTATTTCCTTTCCCTTCAGATCTGTGCCAGAGAGCAGGCGTTTGGCTGGCACAGATCTGGTGATTCTGCAGTTAAATCTAGGATTAGTGGCTGATTGAGATGTGTCCATGAGATATTACAAAATTCATTATCACAGTCCTTACTAACACGATATGAAGTAACACAGATGGGATTTTATTAGCCCAGGATTGAAATATTTACTTATGATAATTGGGTGGGAATTTGCATGTCATATCTCTGTAATCTTTTTTTCTCTTTCTAATGTCTGCACTGGCTGAATGATTAGCTGAAGGTTTGCAATGATGGAGCCTTCTGACCCCAACCTATGGTCCACTTATTAAATGATAACATTGAAATAAGGAGAATGTAATCAGCGGAGATTCTGGCCCTGGGTCTGTCTGTCTGTCTGGGCTCGATCTGATTTACTAGGAATCGTTTCTTTATGTGAGTTCCATATTTACTTACACACATTTCATACTGGGTTATATTGTATGCAGAATATTAAATGTTTA
Organism: Hymenochirus boettgeri; assembly: GCA_019447015.1. Taxonomy (NCBI): domain Eukaryota; kingdom Metazoa; phylum Chordata; class Amphibia; order Anura; family Pipidae; genus Hymenochirus; species Hymenochirus boettgeri. Next base: position 124,095,270 of record CM033469.1, read on the forward strand.
ATCATTGGTATCCTGCATTATATTGTATAGCATAAAACACAACATAGTATTATCTTGTTGTGGGCTTTCTTACTTGGTTTGGTTTATAGTGTTGAAGAAATAATTAATTGGTACTATTTCTATAATCTGAACCAATAATTGAAATAGATTATATACATATAAACCAATGTTTTATTCATATTTATATCATTTATTCCAATTATTGGTTTAGGTGATATCACACACCCAATAAATTTTTACACATTCCCCAAACACAACAGCACAATGCACGAAAGGGTTGGGGAACAGAGCGCGAAAAACACACACAAGCTGGAAAACCCAACACACAAAAAAAGCACCAATACCCCAGGGCGGGGTGTGGAGACATACACCCAGCAGGAGAACGGCATAAGAGAGAAGGGGGGTTGGAACGAAAGCAAGTGCAATGAGACCCAGGCCTACAGAAAACGAGAAAGCAAGAGGAAGTGGCCGAGGCGGACAGAGTTTGCCAAGACAACAACAATCGAAAGGAAAAGCCAGTCACAAATAGAAGTATAAAAAAGATACCACACAAAAAACTATGGAACCCCAACGAGAACACCACAAACCTAAAACACCCACAAACCCATAAATAAACCAAACACTTCTAAGACACGACTCCAAGAAATACCCCATATACACCAATAACAGTATAGACATACCAAGAAAACCGAGAAGCACCGAAACACAGAACACAACCAGAAACAGCCCAAAAACAACCTACAAACGACCGAACACGCAGGAGAACATCCTAGAACCGCGGGAAAACGACCGAGAGAACCCCGAAAACGCGCGAGGATAACGAGCCCGATGACAAACCGAGAAACGTAGCGAGAAAACACTTAAAAACTAGAGCGATAAACACTATAGACTACCCAGAAACAGACCCTAAAAATCCTATAACATCTCTGTTATATTGCCTATTTGCCTGTTATAACCTTAATACAACTATCTCAGTTATAAATATCTCTATTATAACTATCTTTATTACAACTATCATGTTGTAATAACGAATAGATAAACACCCGTAACTACATGAAAAACTACATTAAAAAAACCCATAAAACGTCCCTGTAACACCTTAAGTACCTCTATTAAACGCGAGAATAGCTCAGATAAAGACAAGAAAACCAACACAGAAAACCATGATCCACTAGCCCGATTACACACTACCTTATTACAACTATCCCTATTATAAATATCCTATTAAAACTATCCTTATTACAACTATCTCTATTATAACATTCCACATTATCACTCTATTATCACTATCCCTATTTTAACTTTCTCTATGATAACTATTACTATTATAACTATGCAGGGCCACATGTAGCAAAACACCATTTCCAGGTTTTTAAAAACAGCAGAGGGACCCAGATACTGAAAGGGAATTGGAAGGTTTCTGGCCCTTTATAGCAATATTTCACACATATCAGTTTCCTTCCAGATACCCTCTGATCTCTAACCATCTGGATTAGCTTTGTCTTCTGTACAAAACTTGTCTGACACTGTAATACACAAGTAAAGGGAAGGGCACACAGTGGACTTGGCTGTTGCACTACTCACATAGAAACCCGCAGATTTTTTTTTGTTAATATACAAAGAACACTCACAAATCCCCCACACACACACATATGCGGACACTCTCACTACACACACACACACCACACACACATACCCATGCTCCACTAACACACACACATACCCATGCCCCCACTAACACACTTAGACATACCCACACTGCACTAACACCACACACACACCAAACCTCACTAAACACACAACCACACATCACAATACCCCCACATCTACCCACACCACAAACACACACAGACATACCCACATCCACTAAACACACACACACAACAACCACACCACATATACACACACACATAACACCCCACTTCTCACTAATACACCACACACAGACATGCCCACATTCTCACTAATACACACACACAGACATACCCACATTCTCACTAATCACACACACACAGACATACCCACATTCTCACTAATACACACCACAGACATACCCGCACAAACTCACTTAAATGTACATTTTTACACACACAAAATGCCCCCTTCAACAGATGTTAAACAAAATTTACATTTACAGAACTGCACAAACTTTTCACCATTCCCCCCATTTAACCCCCTCCCCCCAGACTTTAATTTTAATGACTGAACCATAGTCCACCATAGTTCCCATAGTCCTACCCATAGAACCCATAGTGCAACCCATAGAACCCATAGTGCAACCCATAGAACACCGTGCAACCCATATAAACTTTAATGCTATCCAAAGAACCCATAATGCTAAGTAATGGTTGCAAACCTACTAATAATGGATGTTTTCTGTCATATTTAAAATGTTTATGCCACCTTATAACTGAGATATCTCTTGTATAACCAGAGGCAGTCACCCAGCATATATAATACATACAGGGGTTGAGATAATTTTCCATAGACCCCAGGTCATTTCTATCCATGCACTTGCACAGTGGAACTAAGTGAAAGGAAAGTAACTTTGCACTTACCAGTTGGGCTAGTTAATTGGTGGTTGTCACTGCCGGCCTTCCTTCATTGAAGGGATCTCTGGTGCAGGTAGGGGGAACCACAAGAGATCATATGCAAAGGACAATCCAAAGCCAAGGCCAAATAAGACAATATCCAAGTTTCTCTGCCAGGTCAGATCTACAGCTGGGAGATTGAGGTGCCTGTTCCAAGGTCTCTCTCCCTCTGTCTTGCTCTCTCTCTCTCTCTCTCTCTTCTGCAGAGGGAAGGCGTGACGTCACGAGAGATTCCACTAAACTCAGGCAGAGCAGGAGGAGGGAGAGGGGTCACAGTGTAGACAGTGGGGGCAGGGTTAGGGGAGCACAGAGCGATCAGGGGGTCAACAAATATTAAACCAGAAAAAAACAGGAACAATATCTGAGAATCAGATAAGGCAAAAGAGAGACTCAAAAAAACTACAAGGAAAGTTAATCAGGCAATCAGTGATAGGGGATATCTCGGTATGAAGAAGTGATGGATGCATCCTATCAGGAAACTGAGACAGTAGCTGCAGATCTCATAAAATGGGTGGGTGAGAGGTTACATCAGCAAGGGAATTCATTAGCCTTCTAGATCTTGATGGTTGGAGGAAACACTTCCTGGGGAAAACTGAGAGTCAGTGAGTGGCAGTACTGAGGGGCAGTGAGGTGCAGTGAGAGTCAGTGAGGGGCAGTGAGGGTAGTGAGAGGCAGTGAGGGGCAGTGTAGTTTGTTGGAATGTCTCAATACAGAGAATAGAACACCCACCCACTGGTAATCTATAGATCCTATACGAACCTAATAATCCATTCCAATAATACTGGGCTGGGATTTTTTCATGGAAACCTAAACAGAAATAGTGTTTGGGTCAATAGTACAATAGTTAGGGGTAGCGTTATTTGTGAATGATAGGAATGAATCATTACCAAGGAGACTGCCGGAAATGTCCAGACAGGAAAGTGTGGGTATGAGTCTATGGATTCCACCCCAGCCAAGTGTATGGGCATATATCCCATGTCAAACTGCTCAGCAATGGACTGCTGTGCGGGAGGGATGGAAAGCGCTTGGCAGCACCTACACTTAGATCGATCGATCTGTTTATACAGACATGTGGCATACAATGTATTACATAGAAATAATTTAAAAGTAATATTACATATAGAAGATGAGATCACTGGTTAATTATACCATGTAGAACAATGACTACAATAAATATAGAATACTAGATTAATATATAATTGCAGTGTAGTCATTATATGGTATATTTCATGTATATTGTAATACAGTACGTTATTCTTTCCCACATATTAACACCCAAACTCTTGTTATTCAGTGATAATTCAATGTAACACTGTATTAATGGAAGTAATAAAGACCAATCACTCTGCATTTTGTCACCTAATAAAATCACATTGAATTCTTTCCATTCTATCAATGAATGTGTTATAGATTTCTTCGGTAATATTAAATCGAATTAATATCCAGCATCCCATAATAATCAGCATATCATACAGCCATATAATGTTTCCTTGCTGTGACATAATGATGTATCCTTATAGCAGCTGTGTATCTATAATGTATATAATAATTATATATAAGTTACAATTCTAGATGGCAATGTTGCCAATTTCTGGTCCTTTCTTGCTAATCTGTTAGCAGCCCTTTTAATGTACTAATTATATCACCGATGTCTGATTATTACTCGTATCTACTGATTATATTACTGATCTGTGATTATTACTGATCTATTGATTGTATTACAGATCTACTCATATTGCTGATATGCTGATTATTACGATCTACTGCTTTATTTACTGATCAACTGCTATATTGCTGATCTGCTGATTATATGATCTACTGATTATATGCTGATCTACTGATATATTTTCGATCTGACGATTATTTGCTGATCTATACTGATTATTTACTGATATACTGATATTTGCTGATCTGACTGATTATTACTGATCTACTGATTATTTTTGCTGATCTACTGATTATTACGATATTCTGATTATTACTGATCTGCTGATTATTACTGATCTACTGATTATTACTGATCTACTAATTATATTACTAATCTACTGATTACATTACTGATCTACTGATTATATTGCTGATTGCTGATTATTACTGATCTACTGATTACATTACTGATATTGATTATATGTGATCTGCTGATTATTACTGATCTACTGATTTATTACTGATCTGCTGATTATTATGATCTACTAATTATATTACTAATTCTCGATTACATTACTAATCTACCTACTGATTATATTACTGATCTGATGATTATTACTGATCTACTGATTATATTACTGATCTGCTGATTATTACCGATTTAAGGATTTTATTACTGATCTACTGATTATATTATTGATCTGTTGATTATTATTGATTTACGGATTATATTACCGATCTACTAATTATACTGATCTACTGATTATATTACTGATTTACTGATTATATTACTGATCATCAACTGATTCTTACTAATCTACTGATTAAAATATTACTCATGTAATTATAAAATTGCTGGTGTGCTGATTATAATATTAACAGTGTACTGATTTTAATATTACTGCTGTAATAATTATAATATATATGATATACTGATTATAATATTACTGATGCAATTAATATTGTATACTATTACAGATTATACTTTTACTGGTGTACTGATTAATTATAATATTACTGGTGTACTGATTATAATATTACTTGTGTACTAATTATAATATTACTGATGTACTGGTAATATTTCTTGTGCACTGAATATAATATCACTGATGTACTGATTGTAATATTACTGGTGTATTGATTATAATATTACTTGTGTACTAATTATAACATTACTGGTGAAGGATAACATTTATTGTGTACTGATTATAATATTACTAGTTGTACTGATTATAATATTACTGGTCTGATGATTATATTATTACAGGTGTACTGATTATAATACTACTGGGTGAAGATTATATTACAGGTGTACTGATTATAATATTACTGGTTTGCTGATTATAATACTACAGGTGTACTTATTATAATATTACAGGTGTGCAAATTATAATATTACTGGTGCATCGTTACAATATTACTGGTGTACTGCGTATAATATTACTGGTGTACTGGTTATAATATAACTGGTGTACTGATTATAATATTACTGGTGTATCGTTTATAATATTACTGGTGTATTGGTTATAATATTACTGGTTTACTGGTTATTATATTACTGGTGTACTGCTTATAATATTACTGGTGTATCGGTTATAATATTACTGGTGTACTAGTGATAATATTACTGGTGTACTGGTTATGCTGTTACTGGTGTATCGGTTATAATATTACTGGTGTACTGGTTATAATATTACTGGTGTACTGATTATAATATTACTGGTGTACTGTTTATAATATTACTGGTGTTCTGGTTATAATAATACTGGTGTGTCGGTTATAATATTACTGGTGTACTGGTTATAATATTACTGGTGTACTAGTTATAATATTACTGGTGTATCGGTTATAATATTACTGGTTTGCTGGTTATAATATTACTGGTGTATCGGTTATATTACTGGTGTACTGGTTATAATATTACTGGTGTACTAGTTATAATATTACTGGTGTATCGGTTATAATATTACTGGTTTGCTGGTTATAATATTACTGGTCTATCGGTTATATTACTGGTGTACTGGTTATAATATTACTGGTAAACTGGTTATAATATAACTGGTGTATCTGTTATAATATTACTGGTGTACTGGTTATAATATTACTGGTGTATCGGTTATAATATTACTGGTGTACTGGTTATAATATTGCAGGTGTATCGATTATAATATTACTGGTGTATTGGTTGTACTGATCGTAACCTGTTTGGAAAGTGAGAGAAAAAAGTAGAGAATTAACCTGACAGTCTGGGCTACTGGGAATATGGCCCAATAAGGTGCTGGACCAAGCACAGGCACAGTAAATTGATAACTAGCACAGTGTGTCTATGTA